>OVAN01009820.1:0-16482 GCA_900406275.1 Anastatica hierochuntica | reverse complement strand
ATCTGACGGCAATGCGAAAATCTACAACCATGCGAAAGGGCCCAACTAGATGGTTTNGATTGTTATGTTTTATTTTTAGACTTAGTTTATTTTCTTATTTTAGGGCCTAATTTTAAGCCCAATTTTTGATAAGGAGGCCGATTTTCCTAACTCCTTTTGGAATAAGGATTTTCGAAAACCCTTAGGAAGTTTAGGTTATTTAAGTTGTTGTTTTGCAGACCTTTTAGGGATCCAAGTTTTAAGCAATAAAAGTTTTCTAAGTTTTCTTTCTCTTCTAAAAGAAAGTGAATCCATTGTTCATCTTGAACAAAACCTGTTGCTAAAGAGTTAATTCTCTAAGAGTATTCTGTTCTAGATCCTTAAAAGAATTAATTCTCTAGATCTGAACAACAATCTATCTTTGTTTTCTTCTCATCAAAAAATCCTCTACAATTTTCGCAGACTTTTCAACAAAAATTCAGATCTGAAAAGTTCTGTTTTCTTGTTCAGAAGATCCAGGGTTGCATCACTTCCTCTACTTGGTTTATACTTGAAGCTAGTCAAAATCCTGACTTGACTGAGTATATACCATTCCTAGTCAGACTCCATATCCATGTATCATGAGCTGGATAAAGTGGTAGCACCACTTCCCTAATTAAGTACTGGTCTTGAGCATTGATCATCATTGCGACTTTCCTTTCATCCCATTGATGGTTATTTGGATTAATAAGTTGCGACACTGGGAGCCCTCTGTTCACCGGCTGTAAGCACAGAGGTGGTCGTGGCGGGTTAGTTGGTAGCCAATTCTGTTTTCCCATCAATGTGGTCTCGCCATTGCCGACACGAATTTGCACACCAAGTCGTAGTAATTCACAACCAAATTGAAGAGATCGCCACCCGTACTATGGATGTGAACCGAATCTTGCATTCAACATATAGAAGTGATTTTGGGGTGTAAAGATTTTCTAAGCGTGACTAGCTAAGAGGGCCTGATTGAAAATTACCCAAGTAACAGAAGCCAAGACCACCTACCTTCTTTGGTTTCGAAAGTCGTTTCCAAGCTACCCAAGACATCTTCCGTTGTTGTACCCCACCAAAGTTTTGATATCATGTTGTCTAGCTCGTTACATATCTCAATTGGAGTTGGAAGCAATTCACTGAGTAAATGGACATTGCGAATGCTACACTTTTAATCAATAATTCCTTACCCGCAGTGGATAGAAACCGCGTTTTCCACCCTTCAATTTTCTTCTTAACCTTCTCTTGTATATATGAGAACATCTCTATTTTCTTGCGACCGAACTGTTCGGGAAGTCCTAAATACTTTCCGCCACCATTTATAGTTGGTATACTCTTTTGATACTTTTCCTTGTGTGGTCAAAAACATGGTGATCGAATGCAATAGATGATTTTTCCAGATTTATTAGTTGTCCCGAAGCCGTTGCATAGTCGCTAAATATCTTCCATAGGTTGGTGTTATCCACATGATCCGATTTCAGAAAGAACAAAGAATCATCTGCAAATAAAACATGCGAGACATGTGGTCCGTTTTTACAAATGTTGATTCCTTCAATCTTTTTACTTTTTCTGCTTTATGTAGAAGCAAGCTTAGCACATCCGAGCATAGGATGAAAAGATAAGCGGAGAGCGGATTTCCTTGTCTTAATCCGCAAGTCAGGTTAAAGTTGTAGTACGGACTACCATTCACAAGCACCGAGAAGGTTGTTGACTTAACACATGCCATCACCAACTTGATCCACTGCTCATCAAAATCTTTCTTACGCATAACCTCCTCTAGAAATTTCCATTCAACTCGGTCATACGCCTTTGTTATATTTGTCTTTACCGCCATGTAATTATTTGCGCAATTTTTCTTAACACGCAGAGAGTGTAAGATTTCATGCACAATCATTACATTGTCTGTTATGAACCGACCATATATGAAGGCCGCTTTATTTTCTCTAACCACACTCGGTAAGATAGACTTGAGCCTTTGAACAAGAATTTTTGAAATGATTGTATACAACATATTCCATAAGCTAATGGCTCGAAAATCCTTCATTGTTTGCAGCGTGTCGACTTTAGGGATGAGGCATAGGTTAGTATGGTTTAGTCCATCGGGTATCTCCCCTGTTTCAAAGAACTGTCGGATTTCTTGAATGATAGCTGGGCTAACTGTCTCCCAACATTCCTTACAGAATAATGCAGTGAACCCATCTGGTCCTGGGGCTTTATTCGACCCAATAGAGAATAACGCATTGCGTATCTCTTCCACGAAAACATCACTCATCAATCTATTGTTCTCCGGAGTAACTACTTTGGCTATGACATCCATTGTATTAGAGTTTAACGGCAAATTGGAAGTAGTAAACAACTGTTAAAAGTAGCGTTCTGCTTCCCTTGCAATGGCGTTGTTTCCATGTACTTCCTCATTATGTGCTCCTTTAATCGATACCAATATGTTACGGACAATACGATTTTTTGTTGTTGGAAAAACTGTGTGTTGCAGTCTCCTTGTTTTAGCCATTGCACACAGCTTTTTTGAAACCAATATGTGTCTTCATCTTGGTACGCCTTAGCTAGCTGGTAGTGAAGTTCTCGAACCATTTCCGCTGAGATATTGGCGTTTGTGTTGGCCTCATCAAGTTGTCTTGTTAGAACCACGATTCGTTTCTCTGCATTTGTAACATTGTCACGTTTTCACTCTTAGATTCTCCTGCGGGTTTGCTTAATGCGTTCCATAATGTCAACTTGGGACAAGGAACCATTTGACCAGCCTCTCTCTACCACTTGGTGGAAGATCTCGGCGTGTACACATCGGCAATCGAACAGAACTACTTTTGGCCGTGTTTTGTATTTCTCTAAGTCTTAATAATGGTGGGTCTATGATCTGATTCAACCAATTTGAGATACTTGACTTCAGTTGTTGGATACATGGCTTTCCAGTCCTTGTTTGCCATTGCCCTATCAAGACAACTCTCAATGGTATAATGTCTTCTCTTACCAGCCCATGTCATATTGTTTCCTTTGAATGGCAAGTTTGAGACACCACAATTTCTAACCATATTTCAAAAATCAACAAAGCTCCAAGGATCTCGATCTCTTCCTCCTCTTGTGTCATTATCATATAGAATCTCATTGAAGTCTCCACATATTAACCATGGTCCACTTCTATTAACAGAGATCCTTTCCTATCTTTCCCATAGTATATGTCTCATCTTTCGGATAGGATAGCCATAGACACATGAGTAATAGAAGAAACCATCTTTATTTATAATCTTACAATCGATCAGATTCGCATCAACAGAAAGAAAACAGACTGAAATACATTTGTTCCATAATATAGCTAGACCCCCCACCTATGCCTCTCAGCGACACAGAGTTAACATAATCATACCCAAGCTGAACAGCCGCTTCCCTTACAACATCGTCTTTATTCTTAGTCTCCATAAAAAAGAGTAAGTCCGGAGAATACTTTTTCTTTATTCCCTTAAAGCGTCGAACTGTCAGGTTCCCTTTCAATCTCCGGCAGTACCAAAATCATGTATTCATCCTGTCCCTAGAGGATTCTGGCCCTCCTTAGCGTCTTTGTCGTCATGGGAACTTGCTGAGTGTTCTTGTTCCTCGTTATGTGAAGAGTTTGCACCTTCTGAGTTCCTAACCAACCACTGTCTTATCTCCATTGCACCAGAGTGTATTATCTTCCTCTTATTAGTGCATTCCTCATGCTCCAGCATCTCAAAAGCTTCACGCATATCATAGATCAGCATTGGACTGTTCTCCGCTTTCTGATTCTCTACACGTTGTTTCTTTGATGATGGTTGCTCATCAGGTTTAGCCTACAGTTCTGCCTCCTCTGGCTCATTCTCCACTGGGGCTTCAGGTATGGCTTTCGGTAGTTGGTAACTAGGAGGGCCATCACCTCCGTTATCACTTTCATCATCACCACGACCCTCCGGGCCATTGTATGGACAATTTGAAAGATCATGAGAAATCATACCACACAAAGAATAACAGTTACAGAGCTTTTCATAATGGAACCTGAGGACTACAATCTCTTCTCCAAATTGAAAATCATCTGGAACCATAGCGGCTCATTCACGTTGCATGTGATCTTGACTCGAGCATCATTGACATGTTGAATGGCCTCTGCACCAAAGTTAGTCTCCTGAAAGTCCCCGATTTCGCTACCAATACGCATCACCATCCTCTGTGTTAGACAATACAATGGGATTCCTCTGATTTGCACCCAAAAGGAGATGAAATTGAGATTCTCATCTGTGTGAGCCGAAGTCCACTTCACGACTTTACACATCCAGTCATTGAAAGCCCATGACCCTCGACGCAAGACAAACATCACCGCTTCTTTAGTCTGGAAAATGAATTGTATCTTGCGATTCTCAACATTTCTTCCTATCACATCCTCACCAGTATTGCGGACACAAGGGAGCGCCACCACCATCACCCTTAGATTCTGCTTTCTCGGATTCACAGGCTTCACCATCAGACTAAACTGGTTTTCAGTTGCCGCTTCATCACACAAGTATAAGGGGAGATTAGCAATTGAATTGTTAATCCCCAACGTAACATTCTACATATTCTTCCTTAGGTAATCATACATCATTAAACCCCAAATTGATTTTTCCTTCTCCAACTTTTGGACACCATGGAAGTAGATCACGACACAAGGCTTAAATAGATCGTTGAGAGGAGCAGTTTGAGAGATTGAGACCGTTACTCTTCCGAAATTTCCTGAAGAAACCGCCAGTAACCGGCGACAACCACTCTCGGAGGAGATAACACGGCGGTTATTCCGAAAGGGGACCAATCGCCAAAAAATCGTCTTTTTTTATTTATTTTTTTGCTATATTGTTTTTGTTTACCACTAGTATTTTGTTGGCCAATTAATAAAAACTTCTTTTTTGGCACCACTAATAAAAACTATTTCTTTTTGTTAATTTTGTTCTAAACAAATCGTTTACCGTTATAAACTATTATTTATGGTTGTTAATTATATTTTACAATGTTATAGATTTATTTATAGGCAAAATCCCATAAAAAACTTTTAAAATGGTATTCACATCCACTTTAAACCTTGAAATTTTTTCACTTTTACACTAAACCTTCGAAGTGACAATTTTAACAATTAACACCTTAAAAGTGGCTAAATTGACTTAACTGTTCCGTTAAATATACTAACGGAACCGCTGACGTAGCACTAAAATAATATTATTTAAATGAATTTAAATAATTAATTAATTAATTAATTTAATAAATTTGTAATAATTGATTTAAAGTTCAAAAAAATTTAAAATATTGGAATATTTATTAAAATTACTAAAATAAGTTTTAAAATATAAAAAAAATCTTAAAAGTATAAAAAAATTTTGAAATTGAAAATGAAAACTCAAAAGCAATTGATTAAAAATATTGGTCAATTGCTTTTGAGTTTTCATTTTTAATTTCAAATTTTTTTTTATTTTTTAAAGATTTTTTATATTTTAAAACTTATTTTAGTAATTTTAATAAATATTCCAATATCTTTAAATTTTTTGAACTTTAAATCAATTAATATGTTCAAATATTGGAAAACGACTAAAAAGTAATAATTGAATTAAAAAGCAGTTCAAATTGATATGTTTTCTCTCTCTCTGATGGCGATCGAGATTTCAAAAAAAGGGGGGTTTTTCCGTTTTGGTTTCACACCGCCGGTGACCACGGCTGATGGTTCTTTGGGATATCAAGTGGTGGTGGGCAGGTAGGTGTGGTTTCTCTGCTGGTTCGTGGAGTTGGTCCAGTGGAAAGGAGGGCTTCGGTTGGATTGGTTTCAATGGCGGCGAGTTTTGGTGGTTCTGGGAAGATGGAGCTGTGTTGATCCAAGAGGAAGAAGTGGATCCATGCAACTCAAATGATATTTCGTCACGAAATCTTCAGGAGGCAGGAGTGGATCTTTGTTTGGATCGGGCTTTATTCAATGGGACGAGATCTGATTACAATGGGATTTTGGTGATTTTCCCAGCTAGCAATATCCTTTTGATGGTGCTAGTTATGGCAAGGAGCTTCTGTGGCGGTGATTGCAGGATCTGCTCTTACCCGAGGTCTATCTTTTTCGTTGTCAGTTTGGGCATTTTCCTTATCTTCCAAGGATTTGACATTCATGGTCGAAGATTTTCATTGATGGTGAGGGATTCTCTAGGCTCCAGTATTAGTAGGAGTGGCTACATGCTTCCTAAGGTTCACCATTTGGGTTATGTTCTAGGTCTCTTCTCTTTTTCACAGCGATTTCTCTGGTTGGGGCTATTGTCTCTGTTTATCGTAACAATGGCTCAGTTGCGTTTGTCAAGTGGTGCTCCGGTGGTCCGTGCTGAGGCTGTCAAGCTGTCTGCGGCTGGGATCGCTAGACGAGTGAAACAGTTCTCGTTGACACTCATCGGAAGATTGATGAATCCGGAGATTCAACGAATGGATAGTCTCATTGCTAACTTCCCGAAGATTTTGAAACTGGAAGGGAAGGTCGAGGGAGGCGAATTAGGGAAATGTAATTCCAGTTTAATTTCTAGTGTGAGAGGGATTTTTTGGATGTTCTAAACTATGGCCCTTACCATTTCGACGGTTGGATGGTGTCACTAGTGATATGGGAACCGGTGGTTCTTTCCTCGTATCCATCACCTATAACGTTTTGGGTCAAGGTAGGAGATATCCCCATGCATTTGTGTGAGGAAGACACGATCCGAGCAGTTGGGAAAGCTCTTGGTGATGTCAAGGAGGTAGAGGAGTACTCAGGCAGTATGCTGGTGACAATAGATGGTTTCAAACCGCTAAGGTTCAAAGTTTTGGTCCCATTTGAGTACGGGAAGGAGATTGTCGTAAGTCTCACATATGACAAGCTCTCTAGTTACTGTAAGCATTGTAACCTGCTTACCCATGAGGTTGCTAAGTGTCCAGATTTGGTCGAGTCTCGTAATCAGCAGGAGAGGGATCCAGTTGCTCCAGTCCGAGAAGGGACAGCCCCTGATGGTTCGAGACGGTTACCTGTAAAGAGAGCTCTTGATATGGATCTAATCGATGTTCATGACAGAGACAGGGCCCGTCAAGATGCTGCTGGTTTGGGTGGTTGTGGTGAAACCTATGCAGAGAAGCTGTTGAGACAAGATGGTCAAAGTGGTGCTTAGTGGGGGAATCGGTCTAAGGTTTATAAGGGGGTAAATTATAGGAAGCCATCTAAGGAAGCTCGGGTGAAGGAGGGGAGTTCTTCACATGTGTCGGAGAAGCGTTACTCATCATGGCCGAAGCCTCTTTATGCTTCAGGTGACAGTTTTAAACAGGTCCATGGGTTCGTGTCGGATGCTATGAAGCAAAGCTACTCTATAGCTGATAAGGGCAAGGGGATTGACTTAGGTACTGATGGTGTTAGTGAACAATCACAGCAGGTCCCCATTGGAACAGTTATGGAAGATGAGGATCTCCTCGTCGAGGATGGGGAGATGATTGGTGAGGAGTTACTAGGGGAAGATTAGGGAATCTTGGCTCTGCCCGAGAACGGTGACGATCAGCCTGTGTTGGGACAGGGGTTGGATGAAGAAAATGGCCTTAATGGCCTGCACCTTGAGAGAAATGATGGACCTGTGGCTGATGTTAACGGTACAACTCTGGAAACTATGGCAACTACGGAGACTTTGGCTTCATTTGATGACACAGGTATGTTTAAGTCGGCTGTTGACTTAAATTCCTCCATTGATGGTTTAGGTACACGGTTGGATGTTGTTGATTTGGGTTCTAGGAAAGGTAGTCCCATTAGGAGCTGTAAAAGTCCGGGTCGTATCAAGGGAATGAATTTAAGGAAATTAAGTTTGCTTTTAATGGCTTCGCCAAGAAATCGTTTGAATTTTCATGGGAATATAACAAAGGCTACACATGGTTCTAAATTGTCGTATTCTCGAGTGGCAGGAAAGAAGAAAGAGGATTGTGGGGCTAAAGGAGGCACGAGGGGCACGTTGCTTCCTAAGACATCTAAGAAAGGAATGGTGGCTCCCCTGAAACCACCGGCTCAACCGTGAAGATTCTAAGCTGGAACTGTCAAGGACTAGGGAGAGACTTGACAGGGGATACTTTGTGTGATCTTTGGAATAAATTTATGCCTGATATTGTATTTTTATCAGAAACTAAACATTCTTTTTTTCATTTAAAAAAATTTCAAGTTCAGTTTGGTTTTAATAATTTGTACACTGTGGATCCTAGTGGATTAAGTGGTGGTCTTGCTATCTTTTACAATAATTAAATAAAACTTGATGTTTTGTTCTCAAGTAATCGTATCATTGACGTTAATGCATCATTTTATGGGTTTCGAGTTGCGATCTCGTTTGTCTATGGAGACCCAGTGGCTGCTAACAGGCAGTTAGTCTGGGACAAAATAATACAGATAGGATCAACTAGGTCCAAAGCTTGGTTGATAATAGGCGATCTTAATGAATTGACTGGAAATCATGAGAAAAAGGGGGCAAGATGAGATCTGCGGCATCTTTTGTTCCCTTTAATCAGATGCTGAGTCACTGTGGTATGACAGAATTTTCATGCGCAGGTGACCATCTGTCGTGGAAAGGTACGCCTAATAAAAAAATTGTCCGATGTAAACTAGACAGAGCGGTTGGAAATGAGGATTGGCATCAGGCCTTTGGTCATTCTAAGGTGGAGTATTTAGCTAGAATCGGCTCAGACCATCGACACATTTTATTAAAATCGAATTACAAGGCGGAATGATACTTCAAAAATTTCCGTTTTGATAAGCGGTGGCTCGGGAAGGAGGGATTTGTAGAGGCGATTGAGTGTGATTGGCAACGTACCAGTAATTTCAGGATCCCTGCTTTTATGGATAAGGTTCATAATTGTAGGAATTTAATCTCTTGGTGGAGAAAGAATAATGTCCCACCAGGGAAGGAGAAGATAGAATCACTAAAGGAAAAGCTGGAGGAGGCTCAAAATGATGACTCGGTACCTCAGGAGGTTATCGTGGATATTAAAAGGAAATTGCACGAAGCCTATAAGGAGGAGGAGATATTTTGGAAGCAAAAAAGTAGGAATTTGTGTCTACAAGAGGGTGATAGAAACATGAAGTTTTTTCATGCCCCGACTAAGCAGAGGAGAGCGAGGAACCAAATTTCTGGGTTATTTAACTCGCAAGGGCATGGGAAGAATCCCCAGAAGGAATGGAGGTCATAGTTGTGGACTATTTTAATGAGTTGTTTACACCAACTAGGACAGGCGATTTGGCACGAGTTCTTGAGAATGTAGATCCAGTAATTACGGATTCCATGAATCAAGCTTTGACGAGGGATGTAACGGAGAATGAGGTACGGATAGCGTTGTTTGCAATGCATCCTGAAAAAGCCCCTGGGCCAGATGGGATGACAGTTTTGTTTTTCCAACGATTTTGGGGGATTTTGAAAGAGGATTTTGTTGCTCTAGTCCGGGATTTCTTTCAATCAGGGAAGTTTGACCCCCGGTTGAATGTGACTAACATTTGTCTTATCCCAAAGACGGGTCAACCTAAGCGGGTGACAGAATTAAGGCCAATTAGCTTATGTAATGTGGCATACAAAATTATTTCCAAAATTTTGTGTCTGCGACTGAAAAAGATCCTACCGCGCATTATATCGGGAACACAATCGACATTTGTGTCAGGGAGATTGCTTACAGATAAATTTTGATTGCTCAGGAAATGTTTCATGGCTTACGGACGAGTCGGAAGTGCCGACATGATTTTATGGCTATTAAGACAGACATGAGTAAAGCTTATGATCGGATTGAATGGTCTTTTCTAGAGGCGGTTTTACAAAAATTAGGTTTCGGCCAGATGTTGATTTCTTGGCTAATGTGGTGTGTCAGGTCGGTTTCGTACAAAATACTTTTTAATGGTCACCCAACTAGGAATGTGGTACCCCAGAGAGGATTGCGTCAAGGTGATCCTTTATCGCCGTATCTTTTTATTATCTGTACGGAAGTACTGATTGCGAACATAAACCGTAAGGAACGAGACCGAGCTATAACGGGTATCAAAATAGCTCATCATAGCCCGACAATATCACATTTACTATTTGCAGATGACAACCTATTCTTTTGTAAGGCAGAGGGTTCCTAATGTCAGGCAGTTCTGGATATCTTACGGGACTACGAACGAGCGTCGGGGAAAGTGATTAATTTTGAGAAATCCTCGGTTATGTTTGGGAAGAATGTTCCAATTCGGACTAAGGAGTCGATAAAAACGATGTTAGGAATTTCAAAGGAGGGTGGGATGGGATCATACCTTGGAATCCCAAAAAGTTTGGGCGGATCCAAGAGCCAGATTTTCAACTTCGTTAGAGAATGTTTAGGAGATCGGGTGAATGGGTGGTCTTCCAAATTCTTATCAAAAGGGGGCAAAGAGATTTTGATCAAGTCAGTTGCTCTAACGCTACCCACTTATGTCATGTCATGTTTTAAACTCCCCACAGAGTTAACGAATATGTTGACCAGTGCGATTTCCAAATTCTGGTGGAGTTCCAATGGATGTAACTGCGGTCTCCATTGGGTTGCATGGGACAAATTATGTATATGAAAAGAGAATGGCGGCTTAGGCTTCAAATTTCTGGAGGATTTTAACATAGCCTTATTGACTAAACAATTATGGAGGCTAATACAGTTTCCTAGATCTTTGGTTGCTCGGGTCTTAAGAGGCAGATGTTTCCGGAAATGCCACCCTTTAAATGCAAGGAAACCTCATTCACCCTCGTTTGGGTGGAAGAGTATTTTTTCAACTCAAGGTCTGCTGCGGCAAGGAGTTAGGATATGAATTGGTTTTGGAATTAATACATCAGTCTGGCAAGACCCATGGCTTCCAGACGTTCATCCGCGACCAGCCAGAGGCCGGGGAAATGTTTGGTACCCTGACATACAGGAACACCAGCGACGAGGGACTGGCATTTGCTGTTACTTCAGGAACTCTTTGATCCAGAGGATATAACTTTAATTCAGGGGATCCATCCAAGCCGTACCATTACATATGATGATGTGGTTTGGCATTACCAAGTCGGGACAATATACAGTCAATTCGGGCTACAAACTCCTTCACTCTAAGGAGATAGATCGAATTAATAATAATGGTTGGGGACCAGGTTTGGAAGCTTTGAAAGCTTTCCCATGGACTCTAAAATGCCTAATGGAGATACAACATCTTCTATGGCAAATTATAACAGGAAGTTTGGCGGCTACTTCTGAGCTAGTTCATCGGGGAGTCCATTGCGACACAATATGCACAAGATGTGGTTCTGCTGAGGAGACAATTAATCATGTCTTTTTCGAGTGCACATCGATTACCCATATTTGGGATCGCTATACGGATCAGGCAAGGATGAGGTTTTTCCCGACCGATTCAACGTACGCTAATATGACCTTTTTGTTTTGGCGAAAGTCAACGAGAGGCTGGGATAGCGACATGTATGATCAATTTCCATGGATCTTATGGACAATTTGGAAGGCTCGAAATAAAAAGGTTTTTAAAGGGGTCCAGTTGGATGTGGCTGAGATACTACGGATCGCAGAGACAGACTTTACCGCTTGGACAGAAGCACAAGTCCTCTGTTCTTCGGAGGACGACAGCTCTGATGTGGTACCTACCATTTCGGATGGTTTAATCTGTCGGATAGATGGGTCCTGGAAACAGACAGATCCCACTTATGGTTTAGGATGGATCTGCACAGACAAAGATCATTCGGTAGTTTTGATGGGGGCAAGGTGTCAACACCGGAATCTTTCACCACTTCATACAGAGTTGGAAGCTTTGTTATGGGCGATGTCAGAATTCCATACTCGCAATATTAACTATCAGGTCTTCCAGACAGACTGCGCAGAGCTTATCAGCATCTTTCGACAATTGGAGGATTGGCCAGCCCTTCAGACACTAATTCAAGATTACCAGCACCTCTGTCAATTCTTCACAAGGTTTTCTTTGATGCATATCTCGCGGGCGACAAATACACAAGCCGACAACCTGGCACGAGGCTCTCGCATTTTATTTCATGATTACAGTTTTGTAGATTCCGCGCCCCCGACTTGGTTTTCCAACTCGGGAGTGAACATCTGATATAATGTGTGGTTGACAAAAAAAAATATTGGAAAACAATCGGATCCCACCTTAGGCCTTGGCTGGTTCTGCACCAATCAAGATGGAGAGGTAATTTTGATGGGGGCGAAATGCCAACGCCGAATTCTCTCACCACTTCATGCGGAGTTTGAAGCCCTGCTGTGGGCGATGACAGAAATTTTCAACCGCAAAATCGATTGTCAGTATTTCCAGACGGATTTTGCGGAGCTTATTAGTATCACTCAGCATCCAGAGGATTGGCCAGCCCTTCATACCCAACTTCAAGATTACCAGGATCTACGTGGATTTTTCACCGATTTCTCGTTGACGAATGTTCCACGGACGGCAAACACGCAAGTGGATAATTTGGCTCGAAGATCTCGTTCTTTTTTAAATGAATTTACTTTTGTAGACACAATTCCTTCTGAATTGGCTCTCCACTTCGGGAGTTAGTTAACATTTAATGTGTGGTTGACAAAAAATATTGAGAAACTAAAAATGTTCTGAAACTAAAAACATTAAATTAAAATTTTTAAATGTTTATTTAAAATTTAAAAATAGGTATAAACGAAATATTTTTACAAAATATAAGAAATAAATAAAAATCTGAGTCAATAAAAACAATTTTTTTTAAAATAAACTAAGAAGCTATAAATAAATAAAAATAGAAAAAAAGAATTAAAACTAATTAAATATCAATCATTTAAAATCGAGAAACAAATTTTTATTAGCTTTTAATTTTATTAGTTTTTCAATTTTTTGTTTTTTTTTTAAATTTATTTATTTCTATTTTCTTAGTTTAAAAATAGTTAATTGTATTAACTAAAATTTTATTATTTCTTATATTTTATAATGTTTTTCGACCTCAACCTCATTTTAATATTTTTATAAAAAATTTAATTTTTTTATTTTCATAACTTTTTGAGTTTTCCAATAGTTTTAATCATTTTCTTATGAGTTTTTCATATATAAATATTTTTCAAAATTTAGCATATTTATAAATTTTATTTTAAAATTTTTATTTTTGAGAGTTATTTTCATAATTTAAATAAGTTTTCCAATATTGTTATGAATTTTAAATCAATTATTACGAATTTATTAAAACAATTAATAAATTAATTATTTAAATTGACTTAAATATTATTATTTTAGTGCCACTTCAGCATTTCCGTTAGTATATTTAACAGAACCGTTAAGTCAACGGTCAACGCGTACAATTTAGCCAATTTTAAGATTTAAATTGTTAAAATTATCACTTCGAAGGTTTAATGTAGAAGTGAAAAATTTTCAAGATTTAAAGTGGAAATGGATGCCAATTTGGAGGTTTTTTATGGGATTTTCCCTTTACTTATATAATAAATTTTACATATTAGTCAAGTTTATTCTCTTTAGCTTGAGTTTACGGATATCAATTTTCTTTATCTTCTCTTCTATCTTCATAACCTGTTATTATCACGAAACTTAATCACCAGAACAAAAACAAAATATATACCAACCACAATCCCCAATCATGGTATTTTCCGTAGACGGTGTTTCGGATATTTTTTAACGAGAACAGTATTCATAATTTATATTTATCATCTTATACTTTTCTGATGCTATAGAATAAANTTTAAAGTTTAGGAATTATGGTTTAGGGTTTAGGGTTTAGGGTTTAACGTTTAAGGTTTCTTTTAGTCTAGGGATATAATGGTCTTTTTCATTAAAAAGGGAGGTGTAAAAATAAAATTTTTTCAAGCAGGGGTATTTTTGAAAACCAGACAATACAAAGGTGTATTTTTGTAAGTCTCCCAATAAATAATTCATCAATTCATAATTGATGCTCATATTGTATCATTATGGTCGTTATGCTCACGCATTAAATATAAACATTAAAATTTGATACCACATATGTATATTTTTTTAATTTTTATGTATTTAATTTATGATTAATTATGTTTGGATTTTTCGAGTATCATATTTGGAATTTTCGGTTATTTCGAGTTTCAGGATCAATTTCAGGTTGAGAATTTTTAAATTTTTTTGGCTATTTCGAATTTCAAGCTTAGGTCTAAGTTTGGAATTTTCAGATTTTTTAATTTTTTTGGATACACGTACGAATTAGGGTATGAATTTGGTTTGGATAATATCCGAAATACCATGAAACAAAATTCGTTGAGATTTTTACAAAAAACATCTGATGATTAAAATTAAATTTTTTATAGTTTATATAAATTATTTTTATAAATTTTATAGATTATTTTAATTTTATGAGTTTTTTATTTTTATAACAAAACTTATTTTGAAAATATTAATAATGTATTATAATTATTTTAAAAAATAATAGTTTTATTTTAGATTTGAACAAATATATTTTAATTATTTGTAAAAATGATGATATTCGTTTTTAATTAAATATCATATTTTATTAACCAAATCTAACTCTATATATATTGAGATAATAATAATAGAATATTTTAATAAATTAAATATTATAATTTAGATGTAATGACATTTTACGTATATAATATATACGTTAGAGTAAGGTTATTTTTACAATATACTTTTGCTTTAATAAGATAGATGTCAATTATGGTCATTGTGTTTATTTAATTATATATATTTGTATGGTTGGGCATTCGATCCAATCGGGTCATGTTTCGGTTCTTTTCAAGTTTCGGGTTATCGGGTTCAAGGGTATATAATCCATTCGGGCATTCGATATTTTCAGATAGAGGTTGGTTCAGATTCGGTTCAGATTCGGTTCAATTCCGATTTCGATTTTATGTTCGGAGTTTTTCGGGTTTGTTCTGATAAATTTGAGAAAATTCATCTGAATACTCATGTTTTACTCAAAATAATTAAACTTTTACGGTTAAAAGAAAATAAAAGCAGTTGCATAATATGAAGTTAACCGTTGCATAATGGGTAGGATTGTGTCAATGTCTCATCTAAACTAGGGTTCAATCCTCCTGAAGCACTATTTAACTAATCTTTAATTAAAAGTAGAAGGGGCATAATTGTAACTACAATATATTCAGTTCACGTTTTCACTCTCTTGTGATTTTCGCGAAGCTTCACACTTTAGGGTTTGATTTTAATTTTAATCAAATTCTACCGGTTTAATCTGGTTTCAGTCTTTAGAAGCTTGCTTATGCACTTAATTGTCGTACGAGCAATCCTTTTTTGCCTTGGTCCGAACCTTTTCTATGTGATTTTCATATGCGATTTATGGCAAATATCGAAGCGATTCAAGAGCCAGTGACAATTAGACTTACAACCATCGAGAACCTTCCTTTTCGAACCCAATTTCGAATGATATTTAATTGACTATATATCATGTTAATCATGATTTTACTTTTCCAGATTGGAGTACTAAGGCTCTGTTCTTCGGGATGTGCAAATCAAGAGTCGCAGCCAGTGGATTTCACCTTCTTGCAATTCAATGCAACTTTCAACTGCTAATAAAAATGGTAATTTACCATAAACACTACTGTTTTTTTGTTGTGGATGCAAAATTTAGAAAAATCCCTCCTATAGTCACTAAGCAACAACTGAATCACCCTTAGACCATGAAGTTTTACATTGGAATTATCAAGGGTTGAAGAATCCTTTGGCAATTTATTTTTTGAAATATATCAGGAGAAAGTATAATCTTGACATCCTATTCCTCGCCGAAACAAAAAATAAAGATAAATTTATGTAGATAACATGGAAAGATCTTAATTACACCCACTCTTTTATATGTTCTCCAGCAGGGCTTGCTGAGGAAATGAAAATTTTTTGGAATGCCCATGTTAGCTTAAATGTTAGAGCTTCACCAACTTTGCACGATGTTGACATCATTGAAGAAAATGTTTCCTACTTTCTAAGTTATATTTATGGGTCTCAAAATAAAAAATTAGAAACAAAAAATGGAGGAGAATGATGCAAATGGAAGAAACAAGATGATATAAGAATACTCTAAGACTTTTAGTGGGAGATATTCATGAGATCAAGAGTCATTTAGAAAAAATGGAAGAGTTAGGAGACCCGAATACTCCTTTAATATATTGAGAGGTTTACTTAATCAATTGGGACTACATGATATAATAGCATATTGAGGTAAGTTTACTTAGACATGTTGCAGAAATAATATATCACTCAATCAACACACAAGTTGATAGAGTGATGACCAATGCCGACATAAAATAATTATTCACATAATTTCCACCGTATTTTCATATTTTAAACAAATCTAGGATTGTAGGTTTGTTTTGGCATATTTATTTTTTTATCCGCTTATTTACATGTGTTATGAAGACTCAGGTTTGTTACAACCGCATATTTTATATTCAGAACAACAATTTTTTTTTCTGTAACTGATGTGTTCATAATTTAACGCATTTTTAGCATCATTTAGTATGTGT
>OVAN01009819.1:0-16484 GCA_900406275.1 Anastatica hierochuntica | reverse complement strand
CTTTTGCGACTATTTGTTGTTTACTCGTTAAATAATCGCTAATTTGCGATGGTTTTCAGACTCTTTGTTATGGTCGTAATTTAATGACGATTTTACCTCAACGCATTTTTCCGTCGTTAAAGTGTCGTTATGTTGACGTAAAAGGGTCACTATATTTGCGACTACTTATACGGTCGCAATAAACAGTCGCAAAAAGACAGTTTTCTTGTAGTGATAATCTGGTTGTAAACTCCTCGTTGCTCTTCGGTAACCATACTAAGAAGTCTTTCATTTTCTTTTAACTGATCTTCTCGAACATAATTGAGTTCATTATCAATACGCCGATTACCATTATAACTTCCAAAATCATCTGGCTTTGGCATCTTATCCCATTTCCCAAGCGAGCGACCATTACTCAGTAAAATTTTTTCAATTTCAGCAAGAGCAATGTTTTTAATTTGTTCCATAGTCAAATTCATCTCTGCATTACAATTAATTTAATTATGTTGTTATATAGTTGTTTTACTAATTAAAACAATGTAAATAAATTACATACCAGGTCGTCATTTTTCTCTACGCTTATGATAAAGGATATCTTCTGTGAGATACTCCCACGTAGCTTCCCACACAACATGAGGTTCAGATAAGCAATCACATAGTAACATATGCGCAAAATATTTCTGTGTATACCGACCTGAACATAAAAAACTTGCTTCTTTGATACCTTCTATGTATGCTTTATCATCATCCATCAATCCCAAAGCATAACAAACTTCTCTGAAAGTAGGATAAATTACGTCTTGAACTGTTCTTATATCCTCAAACGAAGTCGGTCCTCTCACCCAATTTAGCAATACTCTTAGAAAATACAGTTCATCACATGATGCGTGGATATGCACAATCCTTCCTATTGCAAAGCCTCTTTTTCGTGATTCCCATTCTCTCATAGATGTTTTCCAAAAAACCTTTTTAGGAAACTCAGCATATGTCAATCCTTTGGCCTTGGGATATATCTTGCATGCTTCCATCCATGACAGAAACATGGACTGATTTATTATTTTCTTGTTGAGTACACTCTCTATAGGTTTGTCTTCATCAAAAAACACCATTTGTTGATCCAATAAATGAAATCCAAGTTTCTCAGCAGATGTGGTGCGGAAATGGGTAGCAAATGCAAGAATTCGCCAAGTAGACTCACAACCAGAAACATATCTACTGAATTTAACATTAATATTTGAAATAGCATTCCAGTCAAATAATTTTAAATCAAATATTTTAATTCACGAAATTGCTTTATAAAAGTAAAAATACCTGCAGTCAAAGTATCTCTTAATTTCATTAACAACGCCGTCTTCATCCTCTTTGTCCATCACTGCTGAAACATAATCAGGTCCTTTATGGATATATTTGAAAAGATACTTAACAACCCTTGCCTGTATGCACCATTCAACATTCATATGAGCGCGGTAACGAAGCATTAGTCCTCTGTTGTACGGCACGCCATATCCATTGTCTAACTTGAATTTGTTCTTCTCGATGAACCTACCATCAATGCGACGCATGTAGGCTGGAAATCCGTTTGCGTCAGTCGAAGTACTTGTATTGTAAGGTTTTGGAAAGTGTTTAGAACACTTTCCGTTGACCATACATACATTGTCTCGTTTTGCTGGACCACATGGTCCATGCATCATACACTCTCTAATAATTTCATATAAGTAAGGATCTAATGTCTTATCTGGAATTTCGGCAGAGATAATTTTATCTATATCATCAGCAGTAGGAAATTTTGAATCCTTTTCCATAAAAAGTAGGATATGAGCATATGGCATTCCTTTTTTTGAAACTCAATCATGTACATAGCTGTTCAATAATAAGATGACAACAATGCACAAATTTTAATTTCATTTTTTTTACCGTAAATGAAAGTATTAAGCATTGTTGAGTTATGAATCTTTTTAAAATGTAATTCTAAAATTATTATTGTAAGGTAATTGATGTAATACGTTGAGTAACATACCTGAAGCAGTTTTTCCAAAAAATGACCTTTCTTTTTTGGTTAACTCCGCCATAAGATTGTCTAGCTTCATCTTGAAAACTCTACCCAAAATATCAGACCTATCCTCTGTGGTCAAATTATACTTTTTCAAGTACCTTGTGATCTCTGGCAATTTCGGGTTGCATGTAAAAGTTATTAAAAGATTCGGATAGCCAAAGTACTTGCAAAGTGCCATTGCATCAAAGTAGTGTTACTTCATATACCTCTTGCCTCCTATGAAAGTCGCCGGTATGAAAATCCTACTCCCTTGCTCAGCCATCTTGTTTCCACCGCTGGAAGCTGATTTCCTTATTGCGTCGTAATTATCGGACCGAAGCTTTTTTGGTTGTGCTACAAAAAACGTAATCTACTTGACTCTATCATTGTGTACACGTCCACCAGAAATTGATGAACCAATCTTCCTGCTCTTGTTATAATAGGTGATTCTCCAATCCTCTCTAGAATTCTGTATGCAAAAAATTAACGCATAGTTATCGACTTTCTTTTTTACCTGTGGTGTCTTCGAAACCAATAGGAATTTGCAGACGAAAGCCATCCTCTACATAAGGAAATAACAAAGGATACTAAAAAGACAAATAAGTTGGATGTAATTCACTTATCCTTTGTAGCTTCCCACTTGTACTCTCGAGAACAATATCTCGCGTTCCCATGTTTAACGTAAAATCTCCAATTATTAAAGCTAAAACTTCATTGGCAGTTGGAAGATTATGGGTTCGTCCATCAGATTGTCGTGCTTCAATCAACCTCATCCCGTAACCCAATGATCGTTTTATATCAAATCGATACCTCACTAATCTGAATGCTTTGACGTGAGGATTATGTTCGTCTAACATGTTTTTAAGTATAACCACAACTTGTTCTCTGAGTTTTGCAGTGCCGAATCGGTCGGACCTAAAAATATTTAAAATTAATTACTATAATATTCGATATATTAAATTTGTATATAATATTTTATAAATTCTGAGTTGTTAATCTTTGAGAATAGTAAATTAAAAATACCCGACATATGCTTCAATCCTATTCTTAACCTCGTTCAGGGTGTCAATGATGTATAGCTGCAAACATTTAGGAGCTTCACCAGGCTCTGGAATTATATCACTAATTCGATGATAATTCTCACCAGATAAACGAAATACAAATGGTCCACGATCATTGTTAATAGAATGATCAATCTTTCCTCCAAGAGAAGTGAAAGAGAACATCATATTGTAAGCGCGTATGAATTCTCGAAAATGTTTGCTTAACTCATCCCCTTTGAACATAAGATGGGTCAATTCTATAGGAGGATTTGCTTGACGCGGAAGCACAATTTTACCATGCTTGTAACACATAAAAAAATCGGTTTAGCACGACAGTTACGTTTTCATGTTCTTTCACCGTACCACATATAAGCTGCACAATGTGTACAATTATATGTTGGATCTCCTTCGTCGTAATAACCTATATATGAAAAAACACAAAATTTGATTTCGGTAGTACAAGTATAATGTATTTTTATACGTTAAAAATTATTTATAAAAGGCATGAAAGTTTTATTAAACAGTTGAAAAGGTAATTACCATTTTCTTAATCCCGATCATATGTAACGATGAAGTCGTACCACCAGCATTTTGTGTAATGTATTCTATTTGTCTGATTTGTGACGACCCGCCAGTTTCATATTCATGGTTATTTCCGGTGTTCAGATTTTCGTCTTCTTCTTCAGACTCACTTTCCATTGCATATCTATTATTGTAAGTTGTCCGATTCCAATAGTAAATTGTAATATTATATTTCATCGAAAATAACTCTTTTTCTTATTGGTGTCTTATTTTTTTAGTAAATGGAAAATATTTTGTACATATATTTATTACCTTCAGGATGGTCCTCAACTACAAATCTTGGGGGAATCGATTGAGTAGACTCATGCATTATGCTTGGTCCTTTAGTACCTGCTGATTGCGAAATCCAATTCAAAATCAAACATAAATAGCAATTATAGGCCATTGTAACCATAAATGGTGTAACATGGATTATGTAAACCTAATTACGATTATTTAAATTTGTTCTTTACCTTCTCTTTTAATAGGCTATGATTTTACTGATGGAGGTGATGGTAGATCTTCTTGTATCCCGCCATTATGCATGTGTAATGGAACATTTTTACGTGGAGGTTTGGAAGTTTTCCATTGAAGATATATAGCATCAAAAATTAGGTTAACGTACTAACTTAAGTTTATAATTATTAGTTAACGTATATCATTATTATATTTTTTGTTTCGTTATACATAAGATGATAATTTTAATATGTAATATAAATATATGTATATAGGATATTAACACCAAAAAATAAGACAATCGGAAAAAATACATTTATGACAATATAGTATTCACACTTAATTGTGTGTCATCATTCATTTGAACATATAAACCCACAATATACTACGATTAATATGTTACACTTAAATAGTGTAATTATATAAAATATTTACACCGCATGAAACGTTTAAAAAGTTTGTTCGATTAAAATTAAAATAGTTTCAACATCCGTGATTGAAATAGCAGTTTATCATATATTGTCTTATAATTAAAATATACACTCACAACTATTTTTGATGTAACTATATGTTAGTATATTATGTTTTTTAAAGAATAGTATTACCATATATTTATAAAACTTCCATACCTGGGCATTGACGCGACACTCGGTTAATTTTTTGTGTATTGATCATTCTTTTTGAGTAACTGAACTTCTAATCGAAGATTGTTGACCTTCAATTTGTATTAAATAGTGTCATTCTCAACTTATAGATAAATTCTAATCCACTTTGAAACTATAGATATTACGAAAAATACCTCGTTTGTCTTCACTACTTATGCTGGAGTTTGATACAGGTGGAGTTTCTATAGCCTTGAAAATCTTGGTCATTTGTGTCAAAATTGGTAAAAAAAGACGTTGGTAAGTTGAAAAAACGACAAATCAACAATTGTATGGTAAAAAAAATTTGTTATTAAAAGTAACGGAATCTAAGCTCTACCAGAATTAGTAACCCCTAATGTACGTTTGCTATTTAGGATATTCATTCTATCAGCTCTCGATTTAGAAGTTTGCATATGATTGAAACTTGTAAAGACCTCCGATGATGGATTTGACATTTGAGAGTAACTTCCTCTAGGGTATGACAACAATTGTATTGGTGGACGTGGTATGATATTGCGAAATACCAGGTTTGTAATATTTTGTAAAGGCGGCCAACTGATATTTGAAATTGGAGAAAGTGAGAAAGCAGACAAAGATGCGATCTTGACATAATCGACGTCAGTAATATTCTCATCATTTCAGTAACCTTGTAAGATGAAAAATAAGCTGAATATTATGTTATATCTAATATTGAAAAAAAAATTATGCAATATTTATTAGTATTTAAAAACATACATTTTTTACTATTCCTCGATCCATATCCTTTTCCAATCTCTTTTTCATTTGGGATTTTTCTTTTCATCGTTAAAAATTGTGTCTTTGAACCACACCAAGTTGTATCGTGATATGAAATATTCCGTCTTATGCTGAATGCTCTTTGCCTCGTTCATCTTAAAATATGAAGATGATATGTTCTTTAACAAAGACTTATTGGTTTAATGAACACACGACGTTAGATTTGTCAATAACGTATTGTGAACATGATATAAGAAATTGTAGTTTGAAAACGAGATTAACTATTTATGTGATCTACGTTAAGTTATATATGAAAATTGACATCAACTATATATCTCTATTCATTGAGTCGTAATTTGTTTAAAAATATGTTTCTATACATAAATTAAAAAAAACCAAATCTGCTTATAATTTTTAAAACCTAATAATTGCGTAAAAGTTTTGAAATTATTACGAAACAAATGTAAACGAACAAGAGCACACTCACAAAATGTATGAGAGACGAACTTGCAGATTACACTGTATTCGAATACAACTTTAATCGAGCTAACCACAAAAATATTTTAAAAATGGTTTTTTTAAGAATGGTTGTCTCATCTCAAGAGATTCGAGTATACAAATAAGGCTACATCTTTAATATTAAATATTTTCTATTCCACAGTTTAACAAACATTCCAAAAATAACTTGCCAATCAAATTAATATCTATTGGTTAACTATTAATTTCCGTTAAGGAAGCTCTATAATATAATGTATTCCTTATTGTAACATAAGATTTTATCGGTTTATAATGTAACCTCCAAGCAATATAATCAAGCTCTTTAGGTGTAATATAAAGTTGAGATTTTTTTTGTAAATTGATATTATTAAATTATATCTGAAAATAAATTATTTTAAAATATAAAGTCGATAAAATTACTTTTAAATATTTTTAAAATATATTAAATATATTTAAAAATACATTCCGACCAATATATTATTATTAAATTTTATTTGGTAAATTGAAAGAATTCCAAATTGGATAACATTTTATGAAACCTCCAAGCAATATAATACAGGTTTTTAAATATTGTTAGCAAAATTACAAAATATATTTAAGAGAATATCTAATTGCGCGAATATTTATATATACAATTACTTTATAATTCGTAATTGTGATATTTGAATTTTTTCAAATATGTTAAATATGAGGTTTTTATATATTTGTACACATGAAATATGTAGACATTGTAAACTAAAAGATACAATTCCTTTAAGATATACTAGGTAATTGGTCTACACCATGTGCGGGCATGAGTATATTCTGTGTATTATTTTTTATTTTGTGTTAATTTGTAGTTTTGTTTGATATAATTAATTTTTTTTTAAATTGTAATACTTATCGGATTAATTTTATTTAATTAATATGTTGACAAATACATTATATATAACTCGTCTGGTTATGTTGTACAGTTTTTGGTTTTTTTATGTTTGCTTTTATTTTTGATCTTATTATTAATTTTTGAAACAAATTTAATTACAATAGGTAAATATAAAAGTTTTTGACACAATACCATATTTAAAAATATATTGTAATTAAATACATGCGAAATTTTTATGTGACGAAAAGAAAGTAAACCTAAAAAAGTGTTGTAGGAAAATATTACGATAAAAACCTGCATTAAGAAAAGAGCAAAAAGTTATTAAAAAACTTTTGATTACAAATTCATGAAATAGATCCATATGTATGAATCCATCATAGTTTACTTTAAATCATATGAATCCATCATATGTATGAATCCATCATAGTCCTGCGGTACAATTTCATGAAACAAATTTATATGTAGTCTATATGTTGCCATTATAGATTTGATGTCAATCGAATTCAAAAATGTATAACAAATTATTTATCTCAAAATAATGTACACTTACCCTGAATTATGAAATATTCTGAAATATTTGTTTTTAGACTGCATTTGTTGTTGTTGTCTGAGGCTTTCCTTCTTTGTCAGTGATCAAGATTTTCAATCTAGCTTTTGATTTAACTCTTGACAATGCAACATATAACTGGCCATGAGAAAACACTGGTCTGGGCAGAAACAAACCGACAATTTGCAATGTTTGGCCTTGACTTTTGTTGATGGTCATCGCAAAAGCTAAAGTCACAGGAAACTGTCTTCTACGCATTCTGAAGGGGAACTTTGTTTCAGGTGGATTGACATACATTCTTGGGATCAAAACTTTTTCTCCTTCCACTTCATTACCTGTTATTATTCTACCTTCTATGACATGCCTAGCTAGCTGAGTAACGATTAGCCTAGTACCATTGCATAAATCACCTTTACTGTCAATGTTACGTAGACACATGATAGGAGCACCTACCTTAAGTTTTAAACAATTTCTAGGTAGTCCCGCGAGTTTTATACTATTCAAAAACTCGGTCGGATACACCACAAAATCATCGTCTGAAACATCCGCGGGTGAAATGCTGTCAGAGCTAAGGTAAACTTTCTCCTCACCTGAGATCATCAAATGTAAATAATATAATGTATACACATGCGTATAGTAGTGGAACTTGGATAACTTAAAAACGAAGGTAAATTTATTTTTTTTCTAAAATTTTAAACAATCACCTGGCAATTGTGAAAGCATGTAGTCATTTATTTTGTCCACCTCGTCGTTTGTAGGACTCAGAATGGCTTTGTCTCTATATAAATCTCTGTTGGTGGACGTTCTAAATGTGTCTCCATACACTTCTTTTGCCATTGTTTGGATAAGATCTTCTCCACACTCTTTTATAAGCAAATCATCAAGGATTTCGATATCAACTTGGCCGTCATTTGGGAGATTTATTTTTCCGTCACCAATATCTAGAATCCATTCTGAGAATGATTGCAACTCTTTTGATGCATCATCAGTAAGACCTGCAAGCAATCTCATGTTCTTCGTTAACTTCAAAACCTTACAATACTCCCAAAGGTATGACGAATTTAGAGCCGCCAACGCGGTTTCTGCTCTACATCCTCCAGGAATAACAGGTAATATATGTCTGAAATCACCGCCAAGCACGACAACCTTACCACCAAAAGGTTTGTCCTCATTATATCACGCATACTTCGATCTAACGTCTCGAAGCAATGCCTACTCATCATAGGTGCCTCATCCCATACAATTAATTTTGCTGCTTTCACCAATTCTGCACGATCTGATCCTGGATCCATTTTTTTGCATGTAGTAAATTCGTCAGCATCAATCGGGATACCAAACCTTGAATGAGTGGTTCTACCTCCTTCTAGCAACAGTGCCGCAATTCCACTGGATGCAGTATTGAGGACAATCATACCTTTAGATCGGATGGCCGTTGAGAGTACTCTATATATAAATGTTTTTCCTGTACCTCCAAAACCATAAAGAAAAAATACGCCACCTCTAGAATTCAGAGCTGCATCCATAATCTGGTCGTAAACTCCTCGTTGCTCATCAGTAATCGTCTGAAGAAGTCTTCTATTTTCATTCAACTGTTCTACCCGGTTATAGTTGAGCTCATAATCAATAAGTCGATTCCCATTGTAGCTACCAAAATTATCCGCCTTTGGCATTTTGTCCCATTTCTCAAGTGTACGACCGTTACTCAGCAACATATTTTCGATTTCAACCAGAGCAATGTTTATAATTTGTTCCACAGTCAGGTTCATATCTGCATGTTAAAAAGTAAATTTAATTAATTTTTGTATACATTAATTTAAAAATATGATCATCTGTATATGATTTCTTACTAGGTTGTCCTGTTTCTTTACGCCTATAGTAAAGGATATCTTCAGTAAGATATTCCCAAATAGCTTCCCAAACAAGATGAGGTTTAGATAAGCAATCGCACATTAACATATGTGCAAAATACTTTCGTGTATATCGACCTGAACAAAAAAAACTTGCTTCTTTGATACCTTCTATGTACTCCTTCTCATCATCCATCAATCCCAACGCATAGCAAGCCACTCTGAACGTAGGGTAAAGTACACCATCAACTGTTCTTATATCCTCAAATGAAGTTGGTCCTCTTGCCCAATTAAGTTAACTCTTAGATAGTAGATTTCACCGCATGATGCGTGTATATGCGCACTCCTTCCTATTGCAAATCCTCTTTTTCGTGGACAAAATTCTCTTGTACCAGATTTCCAAACAAATTTTGTAGGAAACTCATCATAAGTCAGTTCTTTGGCCTCCGGGTATTTCTTATTTGCTTCAAACCATGCCAAAAACATTGACTGGTTAATTGTCTTCTTTTTTAGTACACTCTCAATGGGTTCGTCTTCATCGTAAAACACCATCTGTTGATCTGGTAGATGAAAACCAAGTTTCTCAACAGCTGTATTGCGGTAATGGGTAGCAAACCTGAGGATTCGCCAAGTAGACTCCGGTGCAGAAATGTCTCTGCATATAAGTTAGTATAAAATAATTGAATTACATATTTTAAACTTCTGGTTATTTTTTTTAAAAGCATGACTATTTGAACCAACGTACCTGCACTCAAAGTATTTCTTTATTTCGTCTACAGCGCCGTCTTCATCTTCTTTGTCCATCGCTGCTAATACATAATCGGGACCTTTATGAATGTACTTGAAAAGATGCTTTACAACTCTTGTCTGTATGCACCATTCTACATTCATATGAGCGCGGTAGCGAAGCATGAGTTCTCTGTTGTATGGAACAACATATCCATTGTCTAATTTGAATTCGTTCTTCTCAATGAACCTATCATCAATACGACGCATATATGTTGGAAATACATTTGCGTCAATAGATGTCCTGATGTTGAAAGATTTAGGAAAGTGTTTAGAACACTTGTCGTTCACCATACATACATTATCCTTTTTTGTTGCACCACATGGTCCATGCATCATACACTCTCCAATGATGTCATACAAGTCTTGATCTATTGTCTTGTCTAGGATTTCAGCGCAAATAATCTTGTCAATATCATCGGCAGTAGGGAATTTAGAATTTTTGTCCATGAAAAGCAGTATATGAGCATGCGGCAATCATCTTTTTTGGAATTCAATTGTGTACATAGCTGGAAAAAAAATACATAGAAATGTTTAAAATTTATTATTAGTGACAAATTATACGAGAAACTACTGTACATGAGAAACTGTATATGTTTTTGACTTATTTAGAGATGGGATAATAAATACGAAGATTAACTTTAAAAGAACTTCTTTAGAAATTTACTTGCAGCCGTTGTTCCGAAGAAAGAACCTTCTTTTTTCGTCAGCTCCGTGATAAGATTGTCCAACTTCATCTTGAAAACTCTACACATTATGTCTGGTCTGTCTTCATCATTCAAATTGTACACCTTTAAGAACCTTGTAATTTTTGGCCATTTCGGGTTGCAAGTGAAAGTGATAAACAGATCCGGATATCCATAATACTTGCAAAGCGCCATTGCATCGAAGTAGTGTTGCTTCATATATCTCTTCCCGCCCGTGAAAGTTACTGGTATGAAAATTCGACTCCCTTGCTCGGTCATTTTAGATCCACCCATAGTAGCTGCTTTTTGTATAGCTTCGTAATTATCAGAACGAAGCTTCTTTTGATTGAACCACAAATAACGCAATCTACTTGATTCTATCATGGTGTATCCGTCCACAAGTAATTGTTGGAAAAGTCGTCCTGACATCGTAATTATTGGTGATTCTCTAATCCTTTCCATAATTCGGTATGCAAAAAATTCGCGCATTGTGATGGACTTCCTTTTCTTCCCAGAATTATCTTCAAAACCAATAGGAATTTGTAGCCGGAATCCATCCTCCCCAAATGGAAACAGCAACGGGTATTGTAAAGGCAAATAGGCTGGATGTAATTCACTTATCCTTTGTAGTTTACCACTTGTACTTTCGAGAACAATGTCGCGTGTCCCCATAATTAAAGTGAAATCTCTAGGTATCAACACATCCACTTCATTTGCAGTTGGTAAATTATGGGTCTGACCATCATATTGTCTAGATTCGATTAATCTCATTCTGTACCCTGATGATCCTTCTACATCAAATATATCCCTTGACGATCTGAAAGCTTTGACGTGAGGATTACATGTGTCCAACATGTTTTTCAACATAATAACTACGGTCTCCCTTAGTTTCGCAGCACCAGCTCGGTCAATTCTGTAAAAAAAAAGTTGTTAACAAATTTCGTAATTAGGACCATCTTTTTTTCGATGCATGGTGTAAACACAAACACGTTATAAGTTATTTTGAAAAAAATTTATCCGGCGTAAGCGTCTAGTCTGTTCTTAATCTCATTCATAGTGTCAATGATATATATTTGTAGAAATTTAGGGGTTTCTCCTTCTTCTGAAAATATGTCACCAATTCGATGATAGCTCTCACCAGATAGTTGAAATACAAATGGTCCACGATGTCTTTTTTGATAACTCTTTCTTGCCATGTACTATGAACTTTCATGTTGCCAACGTTTGTTATTTTACCAATGACATCTGAATATAATTTCATATATTTTCTAATATGAGAAAATTATATCACAATTAAATTAGTGTATAGTAAAATTAATGATAGACATCATAGATAAATTATTCTTAAACATCAAAACAATAACTTACTGACCAATGTTTTCGTATCAAAGTCAAGACTTTTGATATCATTGAAATCAACAAATTCAAAAAAATGGTTATCAGATATCATTGCAATCCCAAAAATGATAGTTTCATGGGTAAACCTTATTTTGAAAGGGTGTTTTGTTGCTCGATAATATGAATCCATTGGAAGAACATTGAAATCATAAATTCTTTTCCAAAATCCTCCGGTTCTCAATCTTTCTTCAAATATATCGAGAAAATCTGATTTCACGTACGCGTGAATCTTGGTACCCTAAAGTCAAATAAGATTTTAACAAAATTTGAATGAGTTAACATTTGATAACATATTAATATAATGAAATTGTGCTGAGAAATGAGACGTTTGGAAGAAGGAATGCTTATAAATTCGTCGGCAAAGACGACTTCAAGCTTTACACCGTAAGTATTGTGTTTTTTCAACACGCCTAAGACCCTCACATTGATAGTGAAATCCATAGAAGGGACAACAACATCAGAAACGTTAACTTGAACCATTAGATGATATTTTATTAGGAACTAGCTTTTTATTTTGGGGGGAAAATTATGTGTTCGATATTATGCTAAGGACCCCATATATATACAAACGAATACCTTGGTATAAAAGTTATATTTTATTAATTAGACAGATTAATATTTTTATTTCCATAATTTATGTATGCAATTGATAACTTCCCTTACGTAATAATGTTAAGAAAATCACATTCTATTTTTTAGTTTCACATAATATATATAGTTATTCTGTTTTCCTTTTTTATATACGAAATCGTAGCCAATATTTAATGGCAATCACAGAATATGTAAGTTTGTATAATTAACTTATTTCGTAATATTTGAATGACAATCACATACCTTTTTTAAGTTTTACATAATATATATAGTTTTTTTCTTTTCCAAAACGCAATCGTAACCAATATTTAATGGCAATCACATAATATAAAATTTTGCAAAATTTCCTTCTGTAATATTCGAATGACAATGACATAACTTTTTAAGTTTGACAAAATATATATAGTTATTCTGTTTTATTTTTTTTAATACGCAATCGTATCCAGCGGAAAGATTTGTTAAGATTTGTTAATATTTCCATTAACTCACGATTGATAATACCAACATTCTAATTAACAATGTTTACATTATCGAAAACCATAAATCAAAGATAAAATACAATTACAATTTCATTTTACCTTAATTGATAATTCGAACATGAGACAAATTGATAATTCGTGTTCCTATAAGAGGCCATATAAATAACGCTCTTTAATCGAATATGAATCTAAGTCCATAACTATAATTAGACTATGTTGTTAATATTTCCATTTCATCACGTTTGAGAATAACAACATGTCGAATAACAATGTTTACATTATCGAAAACCATAAAACAAAGTCCATAACAATAACAATTTCATTTTACCTTAAGTGGTAATTCAAACATGATACTGTTTTAAATTTATGTTCCTATAAGAGGCCATATAATTAACGTTCATTATGTGATTATGAATCTAAGTCTATAACTATAGTTAGACTAAGTTGTTAACCTATGTGGTATACCTTAAAGATGCTCGAAAACAACTACATATATAGAAAAGATAGACTTTTTCTTATCGAAAGGTCTTTCTTATTTTATTAAATTATAAAACGACTAAATATAAAATCATGAGAATTACATGGAAAACGAAGATAATTGAATAGGAAAAAAAATAAACATAACTTGTCGAGGACATTTTTTCTACTCAATAGAATGTTTAATCATCATCTGAGTAAACAATGAAACGTCTTTTCTTTTTTGGTCTGCCATAGTGAACACTTCTTTCATCGTCTGAATGGCAACATTTCGATACTACAATCGATTTCTGATCATTAATCGTAACATCAACTAAGGGAGGAACCATATTAATCCAAATTTTTTGCATATGAGTAATATCAGACTTCATCTCTGATACATCGGCCACAAAATCTGTCCATAAGAGGAAAAATTAATGTTAATCCCAAAGCAAAAATCGAAAGGTAATTAGTTTTGTTATAAAAAATTATAATTTAAACTTATCAATAGACATGATATTTATGTATCCCAAAACTAAAGTTTTAAATAATTTAAAATAATAATCCATATGACCTGATAGTCTTTTTGGTCTCGAGAGAGATTTTTTGTCTGATTGAGTTATTCTTAAAGTTCTAATTTAGGAAAAAACCGTTAGAAGAAGTGAATATCGTAAGATACTCTTTATATACGTATAATACAATGCATATGAGTTGCTATACAAAACATGTTTTTCTGTTTTGGAAAGAGCCGATGGACAAAAGCTGTAATGAAAAGGTGAAAATGTTAGAATTTTATTCAATTAATTTGTAAAATTAGGAGTAGAGGGAATACAATTAAAATATAAAACTTATACAAAACTTACATTTTCAACAGCCAATAACAACATTTCGTTAGATCCACGGGCTGCTGTATGGATGACACGTAAACAAGCACAAATAATCTTACTTCTCTTTTAATATATAGGGAGGATGAGACTTTTTATCTTAGTAACTATACTATGGTTCATTAATAAAGTATTTGACTTTTATCTACAAAATGGTTAAGTTTGTATCATATTTTATGTTAATCATATAAGTATAAATTAAAAAAATAAATTAAAATAATAAAAAATTTAGAGTTGCGGAAACATTTCAAAATGAATACGGGAATAATAATAGAAGTAATATTTTAAAAATAACAACTTGCTTAAAAACACACTTTTAAGCTTCTAATTTGTTCAGTATTATTCTTCCTTCCATTATGCTTTCCTCAGACATTGTCGTTTGCCTCTAAGTCTGGAACAACATATAAAATAATATAATTATACTAAATATCTCTAATTTTATTATTTTTCTATTTTTAAATGCAATTATAACCTCAGTTTGAAATCTTCAACTTCTGGTAAATTCGGGTTTAACATCATTTGAAATCCACTGCAATTACCATTTGAGAGCATGCGTCTTCCTGTAGCTAAATTCAGTTATGAGTGTACAAATAATACAAATGAACATTGTGGAAGCCTTTAGAAGTTATTATATTACTCAAGGTGATGCAACAAAGGATGAGCACGGAGCTGGAATGGAGCTGAGCTCAAGTGAGGATGAGTTTGAAGATGGAGATGAGACTGATTCAAATCAGATCGCAGATCAAGATCATCCCATCGAATTGTCTAAGGGTCCAATTATGAGATCACAGACTAGGAGGCTGCAAAATCGAATTCAAACGTTGGTTCACTCTATACCAAGTTTGAATTCAATTCAGGAGCTAAACCAAGCAGCGACCAAGACAATTAATTTTTCGGTTTTTATGGTTCAATTTTAGACTCAGATTTTAATTAAAGTCTGGTTCGATTTGGGGTCTGGTTTAGAAACAATTTAAGGGTTTTTTTTATTTTAAGTTAATTTGGGTTATTTTGGTTTGGTTTTGTCAAAAATATGGGTTTATTTAGGTTAGAATTTTCGACAACCCTAGGTAGTTTTCTATTTAAGCATTGTTCTGCAGACTTTTAGATTCATTCATCGTTTAATCAAAATTCCTTTTTCTTCACAAAGCTGTGAATCCCTTGTTCAATTCGAACAAACCTTTTTGCTTACAGAGTTCATTCTCTAACAAGCATCTTGTCTTTCAAATCTTAAAAGGAGTTCATTCACCTAATCTAAAGGCTTCTATCCTTCATAAAACCTTCAAAAATCCTCCATCTTTTCGCAGAAAAATAAAAACAGCAAGTTTTCCTCTTGTTTCAGCGAGTTTAACATCCAAATTCGATTGAATCCTTATCAAAAGTGCATCAAGTGGTATCAGAGCACTGAAACAGAGGAGAGTTCTCGAAAATCAGAAAGAAAATCGGGTAACAACACTCAAAAACCATCGATTTTTTTTTCTGCCTCCTGGGAAACACTTTCTTTTCTATTTTATTCTGAAATTTGCAAAGGCTATCGAGATACAATTACAGCGGGACAAAAATCAATCTGAACGCTTTAAAATCTGAAAAAAGCTGAAGAGAAATCCAGCTTCTTGCGGTAAAGGGATTGCGGCTGCAATTTCCGCTGCAAGTTTCAGCCTTTGCAATAAAAAAATCTTAATCTCTCTATCTTCTCTTTGGGGGATTGGGGATTTGGATTCTTAAGATCTGAAATTTTGTTCCTCTTGAGCTTGGGATATCACGAAAGAGCAGAGAACTGATCTTAAAATCTTCAGATCAAAATCGAGTGAAAAACACACACATAAAAAACAGAGAGTTGTGAGGCTTTGGCTACGATTTTCTAACTTTAACCCGTTTGTTTGAGTTTGTTGGATTTTACAGGTTCTGGCTGCGATTTTCAGCAGCAAAACACAGCAAAATCTCGGCATAACCAGACGACATTGGCTGGGAATTTTTCACTAATTTTAACACTTGTTGATTTT
>OVAN01009818.1:0-16484 GCA_900406275.1 Anastatica hierochuntica | reverse complement strand
GAAAACATATTGTATTGAATGAAAATCAAAGAGTAGAGATAAGAAATCTTCCCAAACGAAGTACGGAAGAGTCAGATCTCTCTAGGAATTACAAAGCTCTCCAAAGTCTGTTCTAAAACGAAAAATAGCATAAAAATTAACCTAAAAACGAGTATGGGTGTTTTAATATGTAATATGTGTCTTCAATCTTCGGTTCTGGTTCAAAATAACTGGTTTTAGTCGCGTCGGGACAGGGATCGATCGATCCATGTGCAGGGATCGATCGATCTCTGTCATTCTGCCAGAATACTCATTTCTGCGTATTCGTCTCCTCGTTGCCAGCATGACAGGTGTTCAGTAAAATTGCCATAACTTTTGATCGGACCGTTGGATTTCCTTCAAACCACCTCCAAATTAACGATAACTCACGTGGCTATCTTGTGTCAAAAATTCAGCTCTATCCAACGGTGGAAAGTTATTCAAACAGGGCCAAACTTCTGATGCTTCAGCAGGATTCTGCATTCCAAATATCTGTTTTTGGCCCAATTTGTTATGTTTCGCTCCAAAGCAACGTAAATCCTGTAAAAAAACTAAAGAACACCAAAAGACTCCAAAAAGAACCAAATACATATTAAAACACCATTTTATTCGAATAAAACAATAGTAAAAATCGATAAAATACGAATACATCAGTGGGTAGTAGCTATCACATAGTGGGAAGCACCAACCAAGGTAATGTAGTTGCGGTCCTTCCTTGACCTCGTGAACTACTATCGTCGGCTCATTGAGGGATATTCGAAGAGGGCATCCCCACTGACAAACTTCCTAAATAAGGGGAAGTCGTGGGTATGGTCGGAGCAGTGCCAAGAAGCGTTTGATGAGCTGAAGAGAGCGGTAAGCCAGGAACCGGTCTTTGCTTTAACCGATTTTAGCTTATCATTCGAGATACACACGGATGCATCGGATTTTGTGATTGGGAGAGTACTCATGCAAAAGGGATATTCAATTGCATTCGAAAGCCGAAAACTTAATGAGACAGAGAGAAGATACACCGTACAAGAAAAGGAGATGACAAGGGTGGTTCATTGCTTATGGATATGGAGGCATTATCTCTTGGGTTCACATTTCACGATCGAGACAGAAAATGTGGTTACAAGTTACTTCCATACACACAGAAGAAGTTGTCCCCAAAACAAGCTTGGTGGCAAGACTTCTTAACTTAGTTCGACTACACTTTGGAGTACAATCCATGGAAGGAAAATCTTGTAGCGAATGCACTAAGTAGGAAGGCGAAGTTGGCAACCATAATTCAAGTCGTGGGGAAGATTATGGCACAAATTCAAGAAGCGCTTGATCGTGATATAATTGTCAAGGAGTTGATGAGACTAGCTAAAGAGGGAAAGACCCATCGGTTTTGGGTAGAATACATGCTACTCTACACCAAAGGCCAAAGGATATAAGTACTGAAATGGGAGAGCCTCCGGCGAGACATTATCCACGAATGCCACGACACTCGATGGGCGGGACATCCGGGTCAGAAGAGGACGCTGACGTTAGTCAAAACAGCGTACTATTGCCCGCGGATGAGGGATACCGTGGAGTTATTTGGAAAGACTTTTCTAGTTTGCCATCAAGATAAGATGGAGAACAAGTCATCTACGGTCTTGCTGGAGTCGCTTCCGATTCCCGAGAGATGATGGAAATTGATCTCACTAGATTTCATAAGTGCCTTACCTAAATTCGAAGAGTTTGGCTTTGTGTTGGTGATTATGGATCGATTCTCCAAGTACGAGACGTTCATAGCTTGTTCTCGAGATTGCACTGCGAAAGACACAATTAGGGCGTTCTTGAAAAATATGGTGAAACTTTAGGGGCTACCGTGGAACATTGTGAGTGATCGAGACCCTCGCTTTACGGGGAAGTTGTGGACTGAGTTGTTCAAGATGATAGATACAGAACTCAACTTCTCTACAAGCTTTCACCCACATACCGATGGACAGACGAAAATGGTGGACGCCCTATTGGAGTGTTACCTCCTACACTTCGTGAGTGCTAACCAATGGGATTGGGCGAAGTTGTTGGATGTTGCCCAGTTTTCGTACAACTTACAGCGAAGTGAGTCGACTGGGAGGAGTCCGTTCGAGTTTGCCACGGGCCAAAAACCTTTGACTCCTCACACCTTAGCCATGCCGATATCCAAGGAGCAGAGTCTGGGGACGTTTAAGATGGTTAAGGAGTGGGAAGAACGTGCAGATCTATCTCGGGCTTGTTTAGAGAAGTCTCGAAAATAGATGAAGAAGTGGGCGGATGAGAAGATGCGACCATTTATGTGGGGGACCGAGTCCTTGTGAAGTTCTTACCGCAACAACTCAACGTCTTCCGGAGCTTGCACAAGGGTCTAATATGAAGGGACGATGAACCGTTTTTAGTGATGACCAAGGTTGGTAAGGTGTCATACCGACTAGACTTGCCGGACACATCGAAGATTCATCCGATTTTCCATGTGAGCATGCTCAAGCCATATCATGAGGATGATGAAGACCATGATCGAGGCCTTTCTACATGAGCACCGCCCGTTGTTACCAAGTCATATGACAAGGAGATCGAAGAGGTGCTCGCGTCCAAGGAAGTGAGAAAAAGGAGAGTTCCACGTCAACTCCACTTCCTCATCAAGTGAAAGGGATTACCAGAAACAGAGGCAACTTGGGAACCTGAAGAAGACTTGTGGCAATTCAAAGAGGTGCTCAAGACGTACACGACGACGAGGATGTCACGATTCATTTTAGCTATGACACTAAGAAGTCCACATGGAAGACACGAGGTCTTTTCACCAACACTTAGGCGATTTTCTACTTCACTCCTTTTGATAATGTCTAGAATGTTCTAGAAGCTTCTAGAGATACTTGGGGAGAAAGTCTGGAAATAGCTAGATATGATAATACGTTGAGAGGATATGTAAATGGTTAGATAAGAAAAGACTTGTAGAACTGGAATCAATCTCCACCGTTAGATTGATTCAATCCCTACCGTCTATTGATGAGGTGCTTTTGTATAAATAAGGGGTGGTATCACTCATTTGTAATCATGCAGACTTTAAGCAATAAACATTATTTCAAACTCTTTCTCTCTCTAAGTTCGTTCGGAGTTTGACTGACTTAGAATTCGTTCGAGACGGAAATATGCTAAGTCCGCACGAACCAATTCACGAGGAATCAGTCCGTGACAGATTAGTGTTTAAAATAATTGGTTTTGCTATCTATGTCACCAAATGCACTTATATTTTTGGTCACTTGTTCTAAGAAAACTCCACAATCAACCGTGTTTGTACTGAAGTGTACTAGAATGGATGACTCTTCCAAAAAATTTTTTTGTAGAATCGTGCGAGCGAGGATAAAATATAAAAAAAGATTTTGTGGTGATTTGCAAAGACAGTAAATCAACTCTTTAAAACTTCCTGAAATACTGCTCTCGATCGTCGTCCAGATCGTCGGACATGATAAATCCGCGAACCTAGACGGAGTTCATGAGAGTACAAGAAAGGGATAGATGAAAGTGCTACGGATTAATTCACGTAATTTCTCTAATAAAGAATGTGTTTAGTATAGTCACTCCTATTTATGGGTTAACGTCAACGGTTAATCTTTTGTTGCACGAATTAGCAAACAAGGTTGTCTACTTTAATAATATAAATACACAACTAACTCAAAGTAGAGACTAGAAATTAAAGATAGGAAAAAGAGAATTCATGCATTGATTGATTTGATTGATGTAAGTGAATTCTTGAGTCTTTGACCCGCTTTTTTTTTTTGTGTTTTTGGTCGATTCCTCTCTCTTACCCAAAAAATCTCAAAATCTTTTTAATTCTCAGAACATCTGACACTAAAATTCTGTAAGCTTCTGAAACTGGCAGATTCATCAGACAGACATCTTAGTTCTTCTTGTCTTTTTTTTTTCCATCTCAAAAACATTTTGTGTTCTTCACACAAAGAGGAAAAATTTTTTATTTATGATTATCAGGTTTCCCATTTTCTCGGGAAATTAGATCAGACTATTTCATTCTCTCTCTCCTTTCTCTATCTCTATCTCTCTCTTCATCTCTATTTACAGTCTTTCTTTTTCCTTTTTGGAAAATTTTCAGCATTTTGATTTGTTGTCTGAATCTTGGCACTTTTCTCTGTGTGTTTTTTTCTTCCTCGTCTTCGTCTTCCCAAATTGTTTGGATGGGATGAAAAAATTTGGGCTATAAAAAACACAGAGAAATCGTTTTTTTTCTTTCTCTATGAGATCTCTCCACTCAAGCTCTCATCATAGCTGTTGTAATTTTTCAATTTCTTAGCTTCTGGATTATAAAACTATAAAAAAATCTCAACTTTTTCTCAGAGATCACAACCTTTCGTCAAATACCCACAAGATTCATAAAGCTTTAAGCTCATCACTTACTCGAATTTCCCTGATCATTTCTCGAGGAAATTTCTCATTTTCCCGAGAAAAAGAAAAGTTTATTAACCCGTCACGGTCTTCTCTGCTTTTTTGTTCGGTTGGTTTGAGGTCCAGCCAAAATCGGTATTGTCTTTATTTTTTTTATTTTTTTGACTCCTTTTCCACTTTTCTAAAACAAAAATTGAAACTTTTAATTTTTCTCTGTTTCATCGATTTATAAAATGTAACTCGTCGCGTGTGTTGGAAACAATGTTCGAATCTCATCAGGCTGTCTCTTACTCGTTTCTCGTGTCCGAAATATTAAGTACTATTTCTTAATCTGTTTGTAATTTGTTTCAGTAAAGATTCGAACTTTAATGCTCCTGTGAGGAAGAAGGAAGCTACAAAGTAGATCTCTCTCTCTCTCTCTGTTTCACTGAGATGGCAGGAGGAGGAGGTGGAACAAAGAGACGAAGAAGGAGGAGGATACATTTAAGCAAGCTATACACACTAACATGCACAACGAAAGCATGTTACAAGCAAGACCATTCACAAATCGGAGGACCAGGTTTCTCTCGGGTCGTGTTCTGTAATGAACCTGATTCACCTGAAGCTGATTCAAGAAACTACTGTGACAACTACGTAAGGACAACCAAGTATACTCTCGCTACTTTCTTACCTAAATCACTCTTTGAACAATTCAGGAGAGTCGCTAACTTCTACTTCCTTGTCACTGGCATCTTGTCTTTCACTCCTCTTGCTCCTTATACCGCTTCGAGCGCCATTGTTCCTCTCCTTTTCGTTATTGGTGCTACTATGGTTAAAGAAGCTGTTGAAGATTGGCGCCGCAAAAAGCAGGTACCTTCCTTGTAGATTTGAGCTAAAGATTCTATGTGTTTGTTGTGATCTTGTTCTGAATCTTAGAGTTGTCTGAAACTGAAATTTAGAAGCTTGTGTAATGTGGATATTGTTAGGATATTGAGGTGAATAATAGGAAGGTTAAAGTGCATAGAGGAGAAGGGAATTTCGATTCGAGGGAGTGGAAGACTCTGAGTGTTGGAGATATAGTGAAAGTAGAGAAAAACGAGTTTTTTCCAGCAGACCTTGTTTTGCTCTCATCTAGCTATGAAGATGCTATTTGCTATGTTGAGACAATGAACCTCGACGGTGAAACCAATCTCAAAGTTAAACAAGGACTAGAAGCAACTTCGTCTTTGCGCGAAGAGTCTAACTTTAAGGGCTTTGAGGCCTTTGTCAAATGCGAGGATCCAAATGCTAATTTGTATTCCTTTGTTGGAACCATGGAGCTTAAGGGAGCCAAATACCCTCTCTCTCCTCAACAGCTTCTTCTGAGAGATTCTAAACTCAGGAACACAGACTTCATCTTTGGCGCAGTTATCTTCACGGGTAGTGACACAAAGGTTATTCAGAATTCAACAGATCCTCCATCTAAGAGAAGCATGATTGAAAAAAAGATGGATAAGGTAATCTACCTCATGTTCTTCATGGTGGTTTTGATGGCATTCGTTGGTTCGGTTATCTTTGGTGTTACAACAAGAGAGGATCTCAAGGATGGTGTGATGAAAAGATGGTACTTGAGACCAGATAGCTCAAGGATCTTCTTTGACCCCAAAAGGGCACCTATGGCTGCGATCTATCACTTTCTAACTGCGGTTATGCTATACAGTTATTTCATTCCTATATCTTTATATGTCTCAATTGAGATTGTTAAAGTCCTTCAGAGCATCTTCATCAATCAGGATATCCACATGTATTATGAAGAAGCTGACAAGCCAGCTCGTACTCGTACCTCTAATCTAAATGAAGAACTTGGGCAAGTGGATACAATTCTTTCAGACAAGACGGGAACATTAACTTGTAACTCCATGGAGTTCATCAAGTGTTCTGTTGCAGGGACAGCTTATGGCCGTGGTGTTACAGAGGTCGAGATGGCAATGGGAAGAAGAAAAGGTTCACAGTTTGGGCTTCAGAGCAATGAGAATAGTCTCGAATATAGTAAAGAGGTATTTGTTGAAGAATCAACGGTGAAAGGATTCAACTTTAGAGATGAAAGGATAATGAACGGAAACTGGGTCACTGAAGCTCATGCTGATGTCATTCAGAAGTTTTTCAGATTACTCGCAGTATGCCATACAGTGATACCTGAAGTGGATGAAGATACAGAAAAGATTTCTTATGAGGCTGAGTCGCCCGATGAAGCGGCATTCGTTATTGCAGCAAGGGAGCTTGGGTTTGAATTTTTTAACAGAACTCAAACTACCATATCCGTAAGAGAGCTTGATTTGGTTACTGGCAAACGGGTTGAAAGGTCGGTCCATCTCCTATTTATTGCATGCTATGAAGAATTTCCCTTTCTTAACTTACTTGAATCAAATGGCTTTGTGTTGCAGGTTGTACAAAGTCCTGAATGTTCTTGAGTTCAACAGCACGAGGAAACGAATGTCAGTTATAGTTCAGGATGAGGAGGGTAAGCTCTTATTACTCTGTAAAGGAGCAGATAGGTAAGTGACTTGTGAGTTTAGAGAACATTCTCAAGTAGACGCATCTTCCTTTTAAACTTATTGTTGTAATTTCTTTGGTTTTTCCAGTGTTATGTTTGAAAGACTTTCCAAGAATGGTAGAGAGTTTGAAGAGGAAACACGGGACCATGTGAACGAGTATGCTGACGCAGGGCTGAGAACTTTGATACTTGCATATCGTGAGCTTGATGAGAAAGAATACAAAGTTTTCAATGAGAGAATCAGTGAAGCTAAGAGTTCGGTTAGTGCTGATCGAGAATCGTTGATAGAGGAAGTTACCGAGAAGATTGAGAAAGACTTGATTCTTCTAGGAGCTACTGCTGTTGAGGATAAACTCCAGAATGGAGTAAGCAAGCCGCTGATACAATTTAAAGTTGGTGAATTCAAAATAAGCTTATCTTCTCCCTTTATGCTTCATTTCTTTCAGGTCCCTGATTGCATTGACAAGCTTGCTCAAGCAGGAATAAAGATTTGGGTTTTGACTGGTGACAAAATGGAGACCGCTATCAATATTGGGTATCAATTTCTGGGTATCACCTTAATATTAGCTTCTCTTGAGTTCCTGCATACAGTTTTTCTTCATTCTTTCCGCTCATACGAGTCCTTTGTATGTGCGTCTTTGTCAGATTTTCTTGTAGTTTGCTCAGACAAGACATGAAGCAGATAATAATCAACTTGGAGACCCCTGAAATACATATACTGGAAAAAACCGGAGAAAAAGATGCCATTGCAAAGGTTACAAGAATATAAAAAACATTGGTATTTCAAGAAAAAGTATTAACAAAAGAGTATTGAAGAAAGCTATTTTTATCTTGCAGGCATCAAAGGAAAGTGTCTTGTTGCAGATAATTAATGGAAAGACTCAGCTAAAGTATTCTGGTGGAAACTCTGATGCTTTTGCTTTAATCATTGATGGAAAATCACTTGCTTACGCGTTGGATGATGATATAAAGCACATCTTCCTACAGCTAGCCGTTGGTTGTGCTTCTGTCATTTGTTGCCGTTCGTCACCAAAACAGAAAGCTTTGGTCAGTTTTTCACTTATTCTCCGGTGTACTTTTGTGTGCTGTCAAGATTTTCTCAAGAATTACATCGCAATATAGGTGACAAGACTAGTAAAATCCGGAAATGGTAGAACAACATTAGCAATTGGTGATGGCGCGAATGATGTTGGAATGCTTCAGGAAGCAGATATTGGTGTTGGGATTAGCGGCGTGGAAGGAATGCAGGTTCTATTTTAGAGTTATATAACAATCATTTGGTGTATTTGGTTTTTTTGGTGGGCTAATCTTGATCATTCTTCAGGCTGTAATGTCCAGCGACATTGCGATTGCGCAATTCAGATATTTGGAACGTTTGTTACTAGTCCATGGACACTGGTGTTACAGGCGGATCTCGACAATGGTATGTATCACATTACCTTTTGTGCCATGAGTCTTACCATAATCAATACTTTAGGCCTTGACTAGTTTTCTCTTATTCACAGATTTGCTACTTCTTCTACAAGAACATTGCATTTGGTTTTACTCTCTTCTTATATGAAGTATACACAACATTCTCATCGACGCCTGCTTACAATGACTGGCTTCTATCTCTTTATAATGTCTTCTTCTCGTCCCTTCCTGTCATTGCTCTTGGTGTCTTTGACCAAGATGTATCTGCACGGTATTGTCTCAAGGTAAACTTTTTCATTGCATTAGAACAACTTAATCTTTTCGCCAGTTGAACAATTCATACTAAATTCTTCCTTTTAATTGGTTTCACAGTTTCCACTGTTATACCAAGAAGGTGTGCAGAATGTTTTGTTCAGCTGGCGCAGGATACTTGGCTGGATGTTCAACGGGTTCTATAGCGCGGTCATTGTTTTCTTCTTTTGCAAAAGCTCTCTCCAGTCTCAAGCTTTCAACCACGATGGAAAAACCGCGGGAAGAGAAATCCTTGGCGGGACAATGTATTCATGTATTGTCTGGATTGTGAATTTGCAGATAGCATTGGCTATCAGCTACTTCACTCTGATCCAACACATTGTGATTTGGGGCTCCATCGTCGTTTGGTACCTTTTCATCGCGGTGTACGGAGAGCTTCCAACAGAAATATCAACCAGTGCATTTAGAGTCTTTGTTGAAGCTCTTGCGCCATCACTTTCTTACTGGGTCATTACTCTCTTTGTGGTTGTATCGACGTTGATGCCATACTTCATCTACTCTGCAGTTCAGATGAGGTTTTTCCCAACGTACCATGGGATGATACAGTGGCTAAGGTATGAGGGTCAATGTAACGACCCCGAGTACTGTGATATGGTGAGGCAAAGATCGATAAGGCCTACGACAGTTGGGTTCACTGCCAGATTAGAAGCTAAAAAGAGATCAGTGAGGAGATCTGAGCCTGAATCATGACAACCAAAGAGCCAAATACGGGTTGGCGCCGTTCGGTTATTTGCATTTTCAACTGACTTGCAGGACGTAAATATATGAAAGTAAGAAGCTTAGTTCCTCACTTCAAACCGGAAAAGAAAGCTGTTAACCAGTTCTTGTATATCCTGATTCTTATGGCCTCGCCTGATTACGAAAAAGAGATCTTTCAGAACATCTAATTATATCAGTAAATTGCGTTATGGAACATCTTGAAGATTATACACCAGACTTCCAGTAGAAAGATTACCAATGGTTGTCATTCTCTTCTTTTGCTCTTTCAAGATTGCGATTAGTCCTTTAACATTTACTTCTCATTCTCAATCTTAGAGAAATGGAGACTGCATAGGGAAGTTATATACACCTTTGGTTTTGGTCCTCTTTAAAGCTTCATAGTTTGGATTCTTGTATCCATTATGACATCTTGCGCGATGAACAATGCCAAGGAATGATCACTGTTTCTAACTATTTCGTATTGTGAGATCCCCACGTCGACATCGTTTGAAGTCTCTCCTTGTCGCCAGAAACTCCCAAACACAAACTCTCCCTCGTTTGATAGCTCCTGAAATATCTTCTCAATATCTTCCATGCAACTAAATCTCAAACCTTGGCCGGACAAATGCTCCTCCTCCTCCTCTCTACAATCCTCCCTTGTTGGTAGGAAGCTTTTTGTTTCTCTTCTCTTCTTTCCTCGAAGCTTCCTGCTCACCAACTTCTTCATCTTCTTAGCAAGTTTACAAGGAATCTTGAAGAAGACAAAGATAAAGACTTGTAGCAAAATGCACTCGCAACAACAGGAGAGAACAACACAATCTGCTACAAAAGCACCACAATCTTGTTCCATTACTCTTGATTGCAATAAAAAAAAGCTGTTAAGGTAAACAAACAATTATATAGAGAGAGGAAGGAGATGGAGAAAACAGAGAGCTTAAGAGGTTACATCGGATTGTGTCAAAGGAATAATATGTTACTTGCCAATATTGGTATCAACAATAGCAAAGGCAAAGCAACATCCCATGTGTTTGTTTAACCATTTTGTTTTGATCACATATATAGAAATCACATGGAGGGGACTTTATACAGTTTTAAAAGCATTCGTTTAGGAATCTTGGACGTTAAAGCAACTCTACAATCTTCTTTTGTTTCCTTTGATTCTACTCTCCAAACACGGTGATTCACAAGGGTAAACCGGTCTTTTTTAGATGTAGAAGTTTGAGGAATATGAACAACAGACGATGAGTGACAAAGATAGATCCTTGATGATTTTATCATAAGTACAAAGAATGAGACAACATGACGAGGAGGGAAACGTCAAAGTATGTGCAAACTTGATAGATAAAAAAGAAAAAGAAAGATACAAAAGTATAGTTTGATGATGTAAGAAACGAAACCTCTCTTGTTCAAGAACATGTAGATGTATCTCTCTTTTCTCCTCTTCTTGTTCAACAACATGCTCCTATGAAATCCTCTGTTTCTGCAAATTGAATTGATAGATTTTTTTTTTTTAGTTTCACAACATGGAAACAGTAACAATCAAGAAGGAACAAGAAGAGGGAGGAGATTCTTACTGTTTGGGGATGAAAACCTACTCTGTGTAATTACAGTATGAAAGAAAAGGATGTTGCCGGTTTGAGGCGAGAAGGATGAGGGATCAAAACTGGGTTGTTCTTGATGGGTTGTTGCCTCTAACGGCGAGAGAAAAAAAACAATGCGTGTATGATATTTACACGTTTTCGTCTCTGCTGTTGTAACTACTATGTGTGAAAAAATCTGTACTGTAATTTTGGCTGCCGAATGCCATTCTTCTGAACAATCTGATCTCTGCTGACTGTTGAGCTGAGTCAAATATCTCGCTTTCCCCTAGTCTCATCCCGTTGGTGAGGTCTTCCGCAGCTAAACTTTCGAAAGCTCTTACAATCTGCAAAATATTTTAAGATTCATTCACGTTTTAAGCCAACAAACTCTTGTCTTGAAAAGAAGGAAAGAAAATGTATATACTTGTCCCATCCGAGGTCTCTTGGCTGCTGAATGGCGCACGCACGCTCCGGCTGCTTCAATCATTCTGAACATTTCAGAATCCACATAGTTTCCTCCAAGCTTGGGATCTGCTAAAGAATCAAACTCCTCGGTTTCGATGGCATGACTTACCAGAGGCCGGGCCTGAAAAACAGATAATGCAAAAGGTCAATCGGCATGAGGACTCGAAGAAGAAACTGCATGCTAAGGAAGGTTCAAACAGTGGGCATACCCATTCAACAAGGCTCTCCTCTCCCAGTGGTTGGGATGTATCCACGGGTTTACGACCAGTGATTAACTCTAGCAGAACAACTCCAAAGGAGAATACATCCGATTTCTCTGTTAATTTTCCACTTGATGCATACTCAGGAGCCATGTAGCTGATATAGATGAACAGAAAGTATCATTTAGATGACAATTTGTGCCCTTTAATCAAACAAGGCAACCACATACGTACCCAAATGTTCCGATAACCCGCGTGGTGATATGAGTGTTACAATCAAGAGCTAATCTTGCAAGACCAAAGTCAGAAACCTACAAAAAGAAGAAAGATAAAGTCCTGTTAACGCCACGATGACACTAAATCCTTAAGAATGAAGAATAGCTGACTAATGTGTACCCGAGCATCAAAGTTGTCCTCCAAGAGAATGTTAGACGACTTGATGTCCCTGTGAATGATACGCGGGTGACCTGACAATAGAAAATTTAGTAAGAATAGCCAAATGTTTTAGAGGTTACCATTAAGATTAGGGTCTTCTCAAATAATGTGGTCCACAGGGACCACAAGAAACCATCAAAGAACTCAAACTGAATGGAGAAAGCACGTAATGAACTAGTTTATCAAAGAAGTGTTGTAGATGGATTAAGCTAGTGAGCTGAGCAACTAACTTACAATCTTCATGGAGATAAGCGAGTCCACGAGCCGCCCCAGCAGCAATTTTAACACGTGTTTTCCAGTCCAGAACTTCTTTGGCTGCTGTGTAGACAATGTAATAAATAGTGTGAGTACCTGTAGTGTGTGCGTGTCCTGTATGAATTTGCAATCTAGTAAATGTTTTTGACTTACCATGAAGGTGGAAGTAAAGGTCGTTGTTAGAGACATAATCATAAATGAGTAATCTGCGGTCACCAGAGATGCAATGCCCCACGATCGAGACCAAATGACGGTGATGAATTCTACTTAGAGTGTCAACTTCGGCTTTGAACTCTCGGTCACCTTGTCCCCCGCCAATTTTAAGTTGTTTCACAGCAACTACTCTCCCATCTGGTAATATCCCTTTGTATACAGAACCAAATCCACCTTCACCCAATAGATTTTCTTGCGAAAACCCGTTTGTTGCCTTCACAAGTTCTTCGTAGGACAACAATGCTTTGGAATTGCCTAAGCCGCCAGATTGTGATTGTGAGAAATACGTATGATGACTGCCTGAATGCTTTCCAGGTACAATGGGTGCAGATGACTGTGTCCTAAGAAAAGCTGAATCTGGACATAAGAATGGCAAGATGTAATGAAAATTAAGAAACCGCACACACAACGCAAGAAACAACTAGTATCCAAGGTCTAACATCTGAAATGAAACAGTTTCCGGATTCTTTCTCAAACTATATACCTGATCTTGGAGAAGAGGAGCTCATTGGTGATGGCATAACATAGCTGCCACTAACAGCTGAAAGCCGTTTTTCTCGCCTCCTCACACACCAGACTACGAGTCCAATAAGACTGAACACCACAAGCACCACTGCTACACTGATACCTACTACTGCCCCAGTACCAATTCCACTACGACTAGTAGAACTTGTCGTACCAGGAGTCGTAGGAGTAGGGTTGCCTTGTGATGGATTGTTAGTACCTGGTACAAGTATTTGGGGAGAAGGTGGTGGAGAAGGAGGAGTAAGAGGCAATGGTGGTGGTGGAGAAGAGTTTGAAGGTGGTGGACTAGTATCCTCTGTTGGTGGAGGAGGAGACTGAATGGGACGCTCTGAAGGCGGTGAAGGAGGAGGAGGAGATGAAGTGGGGCGCTCTGAAGGCGGTGAAGGAGGAGGTGGAGGAGATTGAGCAGGACGCTCTGAAGGCTGGGAAGGAGGAGGAGATTGAGTGGGACGCTCTGAAGGCGTAGGAGGAGGAGAGCGTTCTAAGATTGGTGGTGAAGGTGGAGGCCGTGGAGGAGGAACAGATGTAGGAGGTGGAGTGGAAGGTAATGAAGGCGGTGGAGGCTGATTGCTTGGTGGCTGTGCCGACGGTAGTGATGGTACTGGCGGTGAAACTGCAGGAGGAGGTGAAGGGATCACTGGCTGTGGTGGTGGAGGAGAGCTCTCAGGTGGTTTTGGCATAGGAGGAGGATCTCCATTCACTGGTGCTGGCGAAGTCGTAACCGGAGGAGGAGGGGCTTCATTCTCTGGAGGTGGCGAAACCGTAACCGGAGGAGGAGGAGCCTTATCCGGTGGCGGTGGTGATGGAGGAAGCGTCGAAGTCACTGGCGGTGGCGGTGCTGCCGGAGGAGGTGACTGAGAAGGTGGTGAAGTGGAATTGTTACTTGGAGGAGAATTGCTCAACGGCGGCAAAGCCACCGGTGGAGAAGGTGGAGAATTCAAAATCGGAGGTTGTGCCGGCGTTGTTGCCATTCTAAAAACTCCGACCACCAAAAAAACTCATCAAAAAAGAAACTGAAAAAATCGAAGGATCGGATCACCAAAACCTAAAATTGGGAGAATTTGAAGTAAGACAGTATCCTGAAAGCACCAAACTTTTCACCAACCCAACACTAAACGTGAAGAAGTAGCAACTTTCAAGATCATACACAGCTTTTACTTTGATTAAACCCTAAATTACTCAAACATACACAAGCTTCAACACAAAGCACAGAGACGACGACGACGACGATGATGTAACTAGATCATAAAGCCCAGATCTTTCTAATTTAGCAAGTTCCCAGATTCACTGAGGTTAAACCCAATTTTGAACTCAGATCTGTAAGAGCTTCACTCCAACACCCTCCATTTTAGAATATTAAAAAGACAAGCTTTACTCTCTTCAGCCATTAAAGACCAAAAACACCAAGTAACTTTGCCTTTTCCTCTTGTTTGTAAACTTCGATTCTGAATCTGATGTAATAACTAATCAACTTTCTTCTTCACTTTCTTCTTTGCGTCAAAACAGAGAGATAATTCTGAGAAGCTTTTTTTTTCTTCTTTTCTCTGAGTTCTTCTTCGTCTTCGTTTCTCTGGGAATGCTTCAATGCTACGTTAAAATCAAACGGTCAAAGGAAAAAAAGCTTTAATTGTTTTTTTATTAAGGAAAGAAATAATTTTGTGTACAGAATTAAATGCAATCCAATAAGCTAATTTACCAAAAAATTCACCGTTTTGTTTCTATTCAAGCTTCTACGCGTTTTTTTTTTGTATATATATAAACGCGCTTTGTCATCAATAGATCAAAATATATATTTTAACAAGAAAATATGATCAAGAAATGTTTTATAACAATCTCACATGAGCTTCTGACCTGTTTTAAGATTTGTTTGCCGGGGGGAAAAAAAGCTCAACGTGAAATATAAACCATAAGAAAACAATGGGTAATTTTTAAAAAACTTATTCCAAAAATATTAATAAATTTTAGATCTGTAATACAAAATTAAGTAAATATTTAAAATTAAACGTTCAAAACCTATTTTTACTATATGACATAGTTTCTAATAAAATAAATGTAGCAGTAATTTTTGAAAAAAGTCAATGAAGATATTTGATAGTAAAAAGTCAATGATAATACTTGACAGTTAAACAATTAGTGTTCAACATCTATTTAATATTACTTTTTTTATAAAAACTAAAATACCTCTGTGTGATATACAGAATAAATGTATATATAAAAAATATTACTGTAAATTTAAATATCTTATATATTAAGTATGAAGTCAGTTTACACCAGATTAAAAGTTGGCTTGGTTGATTACTATGTTACCTTTAATGAATTAGTTAATTAATAATATATTAAATTTCTTTATTTAAAAATAAAAATGAAAATACTAAATAAAAAACAAAATTATTAAAGAATAAAGTCAATAGATTTATTTATTTTAAAAAGCTATGGGTATCCTTAATAAATTAGGTTATATATTTGAATTATTCTATTTAAATATTCTATAAGATAAACTTATTTTGGAATATAGTAAATTAAAAAGATATATTAACATTACTGAAATCAATCATGCTTTTTCATAAAATCTAGGTATACTTAAATAAATTTTAAAATATTTTAGTATTAAGAATATTAATAGAGAAATTAAGAATTTAGTATTCTAGTTTTTAACGGGGTCGAACGTCAAAAACCGAAAAACATTTCAATCTTATGCAAGATATGTCAAATGAAATAATTTAATATTTAAGATTACATGTTTAGCGGGGTCGAATATTAAAGTTCGTAAGATTTCAATCTTATGTTAGACATGCCAAACGGAGCATGCACTACCTTATTTAAAATTTATATAATAAAGTATATTGACTAAATAAAAANTCAAAAATTTAAAATATCATATAAATATTTATATTTATCATACCTCATAAATTTTATAAAATTATCTCATACAAAAATATCAACAAAATTTTAAAGCCCGCATTTATGCGGGTCAACTACCTAGTTAAAATTATAATTCATGTTACTATGATTCACTGAGATCTTTTTTTTTTTGAAAAAGCGATCAAATTTAAAACTCCCATTAACTATTTAAAGTTATGTGTACTATAAATAAATAATTTTGTTATATAAATTTTTTTTCTTCAAATAATTAGATTATATACTATTAGTATTTAAATAAAATTATACAATAAAGGATGAATCTTAAGACCCAACTCAGAGCTTAAGGGGACAATGTGTGAAAGTTTAAATGTCGCGAGTCTCGAGGGTTACGTGGAGAGGGACGCGAAGGTGGATTCCATTCAAATCAAATCAAATCTTTTCCAGCTAACCGAGAAAGGAAATCAGGTTCTTCCTAGGGAATTTGTCTATTTGAACCAGGATTCGGATTCCAAATTCGAAAACCCGTCAAAGCAAAATCAGTTCTGCATAATGTGTACAAGTGATGGCTCAGGTTTTCACCCAAGAAATCACTGCAAGCGTACAGTT
>OVAN01009817.1:0-16484 GCA_900406275.1 Anastatica hierochuntica | reverse complement strand
AAAACATACTTTATATATATATATATATATATATATATATATATATATATATGCGTATTGCATGCTAATCTATTTGTAACCTTATCATTGACCGACTAAAAATTTAGTACATAACACCCTGATAATGGAGAGATAATAATTCTCTTATAATTTCAACAAAAGATTGCATGATTTTTTTAAAATAACAAAAATTTCAACATACTCCAAAACAGAAATCATTTGAAAAAACTCTTTATTTTTAAGGAAAATAATTTGATCATAGAAAATACACTTCATATTTTTTAGGTTAAAAAATTCACATTTTTCTTCACATTAAAACTAAAATCTCATCTTGAATATACAAAATTTCTGATATTATTAGCATCCATTATTATTTTTTATCTACTAATTATATTTTACAATTAATTTAACATATAAACCAAAACTAAAAAACAATCTAAGAAGAATATTTCACATGGTAAAATAAACTAACAAAGAAGGAAGAGGAAAGAAAGTGTGAGATTTGATCAAAGACGCAAGCTTTAGAGGTGTTGGATCTCGATGAAATTATGTCCACCAACTCCTCTATGGTTCTACATATTCAGCAACCAAATGGCCCTCCGACGACCTTATTTGTTGTGCTTTCTTTCCCAACTGATCTCAAAAGCTCGAGGATCTTCCTTTTGTAGTGTTGTATTGAAACCATATTGCTTCTTTTGTGGAGTTCTCTTAGTAAGTTATAAGAGAAAGCAGCCTGAGTTTCTTCTCTCTTCTTCACTTGTGTGATAACTTCTCAGGAAGAATACTTCACCTAACATATACATACTGTTTGTATAATATTGCACTTTATATTTTGCATATTTTAGGATGGTTGATCTAATTAGCCTTTAGTCTTGTACTATTCATCAAGATTAACTTCATTGATGTAAGAGCTCAAGCAAGGGAGGTTCACCATAATCTTTACTTTTATCTTTGGAGAGACTACTGATTAGTTGTTGTTGTCCTTCCCTAGCAAGTGTGGCCTTCAGACACATTGTAACAATTTAAACTTTTTTAGATGTGACCTTTCCATCTCAATCCTTGTGCTCATTCAAATATGACAACTTAATATCTTAGATTCGTAGTCTCAAAAATAAAACAGTTGGACGGAAAGAATGATAAGACGAATATAATGTCTATATACCTGACAGGATACTGCCACCCTGCCAATTTTGATATCCACATCATCAATCTCCTTTTTGAAGTTTTGTATAAGACCATCAACCTAAAAAGGTAGACCTGGAGGGTAATGCCGAGCATTACTCTTGACGTTATTGAATACCATAAAAATAATAGATCAATTATCAAACTCATGCTTTAATAATCATAGTAATTGTGTTCGTTAAATCCATTAGAGACCATATGCTTCTACCTGACTGTGTAGCATTTTAATTAAACTAAAAGATGAGCAAACATACAAAAGGAAAAGAAGACGGCTGGAGGGACAACTCAAAAAGTGTTCTAATGGCTTTTCAATGTTTTATTAAAATTATGCTTGAATGAAAACAATACCTAGCTAGTGGATTATAATAACGGAAGCATAAATTCCAAAATACTGATATTCTTTTTTTTTTTCACCCATTGTTTTCATGTGACCTTGACGTGAGTTGTTTCCATGTACCTAGTTTCATGTGCTTACAGTAGGAGAAAACATGGTACGACTTTCAGTATACAATCAATAAAATGGTTTTCATGGTTCTTTACTTTATATAATGACGAAACAAATTACCTCACAGTTGGTTTTGGAGAATTCATGAATGTCATACCATGAAATGTTGGAGTCAACCATCATATATGATGAACAACCTTTCTTTTCAAAATTTTTACCTTTCCCTCTTCCATGGCCCTTCTTGGTGAAAGATTGATCCTGTCCAAATTCCAGAGTCAATTTTACACTTTATATAAATCAGAAAAAGAAAACAATAATTGGTTTCATGAGAAGCTTTAATAGACAACTCCAAAGAGCTAAAAAAGCATTCTTCAAAACGGAAAAACATGAAGTTGTGTATTTAAAACTCTGATGTAGCACAAAAACCTTCTTTTGACTTTTGGCATGCAAGCTTTCCACCACCAGCTTGATAATTTCTAAAGAAAACAATTAAGGAAATGTGAGTTTGCTGCTCACATCTCTTAGAATGTTCTGCATAAAAATGTAAAAAATTCTAAATAACAATGAACAAAGATCAATTTTCCAAATCTTGGATTACAAATTTGAAGGGAGAGGAAAATTATAATTTACTATGAGCTTTCTCTATTGACACCCTAACTCTTGATCAAACATTGTGGTATGATTTTACAATATTCAAAAATTACCTTCAGAATGTGCTTTGTGGTTCTGATTGTGATCTCATACCGACAAAAATCCCACATGCGAGGCAAATTCTTCACCCCATTAGCAACTTGGTCATGCACAACCACTGTTAATAAAATCAACGCAAATTGCAAACAAAGTGATAACTGACAGGTTGTGACGAACTCACTCTTCCAATGTAATGGACATTAACACCATGAGCATGTAGTGCTTCAGTTAAAGTATGACCATCCATTGGAGAAACCTCAAGTTAGCACACCATGAGCTACTAATGAAGTACCACATGTATGAGCTAACTTTTTTGACATTTTCTTCATCAGCAGCTATCTCCTAATTAACCAATTAAAGAGCCCAAAAAATAGACAAATTTTAAGAGATGTGATGACAACCAAAAACCTATAAGTAACATAGAGTACCTTTTGACCGCAACCTAATGTGAAATCAGTGAGCACGTTGGGGGCTTAAATGTTCAAATAAAAAACTTATAAAAATAGTTGTTAATGTAAGCCAATTTGAAAAAGAATGTCATTTTCTTGAACATTACGCATCTGATAACAATATAGGAAAGATGGGCATAACACTGAGTATGGAGAATGCAAAGGGAAGCTCTTGACAAAGAAACAAAGATTGCATCCAGAGGTGTTTACATGGAGTTCCTGATTGAAATTCTCTATGGATATTTGATGCGTAATCGTTGGAATTCCTTATGCCAAACTCCAAAACATGAGATTATTCCCTCAGTGCGTTCAGCCTCAGAGCAGATTAGATCATTAATATTTTTATAAGACAGGAGGATACTCACTTGAGATAAGAACATTATCTTATACTAAATCGTATGAGAATCAAATAGTTGCCGAAAGGGAAAGGCTTGTAGCTTCTGTACGTATCGGGTAAGCCAGTTCGCCGAGATGAAACCTCACACTCTATTTCTCTGCGCAATTCTTTTGAAATCAGTAGAGAGTGATGTGCGATGGTTGATGGGAATCATGTGGATTTATAAGCTAAGAGGGTAGGGGCATAATTGCGGACGTGGTGGTCTTCTGACACATTACCGGAGAAAAAGGTGGCAGATCGTGGTGAATAAATTGTGGATCTAATGCATAATTAAGCTTACAAAACGGAAGAAGGGGAGATGAGGGAGACGATCCGGCAAATCGTTTAGAGATATTGAGCCGATTTAACTTGGAACAGAGGAAGGCGCAGAGACGGAATGGGTTTTGGTGCTCAGCGTTGAAGGCTTGGATGAGCCAAGACCCATTAAGATATATTGATTTAGAAGCTCAAGATTACTACGTCCATTCGTCTTTGTAGGAAATAAATTTTCTTTCCAGTAGCAAGATGACGTGTCACTAATTTAGAGAATTTAGGAGTGTTGATGTGGACAATCTCATTGGCTTAGATTAAGAACTTTTTATTAGTTAGATGGTTTTAAATGAAACTAGTTGCGCAAATTTTTTTAATTTTTATGTATTCTATTATTGTTCCTGTTTAGATTTTTCGAATAAAGGGTTCAGAATGTTTGGTTATTTTGAATTTTGGGTATGAGTTTAAGTTCAGAATTCTTTTAGATTTTTCATTTATTTTCGAATTTCGAATTCTGGATTAGATTTAAAATTTTTGGATTTTAAATATCCAAACAAATTCGGGTACAATTTGGTTTAGACAATATTTGACACCAAAACACCATAAAACAAAATCAGTTGAAATGTTTCTTTATTTAAAAATATCGGATAACTAAGTCTGTCATTGAAATCCAAATAATTTAATATTAATTAAACATGGGACCGTTGACAAAAAAAAAAATTAAACATGGGAGGAAAGAAAATATCTCGGTTTCTCCTTTGTTATTACTATCTCCCCGTATAGTACAGAGCAGAATTTGGTTCGGCAATTCACACACACACACAAAACTAAGAATCTGATTTATTTATACATAAGTTCACTCTGTTGCAGTGAAACTCCGACGAGGCTTGATTCTTCTTTCCCTCAGTCTTCTATCAAATACTTCTTCTTCTTTGACTTCTCCAATCTCTAAGTTTTCACTCTCCACAACATTTCTCGAGGCAAAGTAAGGGAACAAAACAGGTCTAAAACACCATAGAAGCGCGATTAGAATAGCAACATATAGGTACATTGAAGTCCAGACGCAGAGAGTCCATCTCCAATTATAAGCCATTCGTTTAATCAAAGGCGGTTTTGAGGTTATAACGACCTCGGCTTCATATAACTGAGGCAATATTCGAGTGTGCGCTCGTGGAATAAGAGTAGCTCTCACAGCTTTTGTTCTAGGCCATTTCTCTTGATGTTGTAAAGCATTGATTCTCAACGTTTGTGCTTCGTTTACTATTCCAGCAACAAGTGGAATACTCATCACAAATGTTCTTGCAAGTCTTATGGGTTTGCTTCTGAAACGTAACATACAAGGTTGACTTGATCTTGCAATCGTTTCGCTTTTCATCGATAAGAGCTCTACCTTCAACTGTGTAAAAGAACACATAAGAACAAGGAACCATTGTACCATTTCATTAATATAACTATACAATATAATTAACCTCAATAAATCATAAGCTATTTTAGTCCCAAATTGAGTTTTTGATCCAAATAATCTCTCTACGAATTTTAATACCTATCTAAATTAATGAAATTCTTCGTCTCATCAGTACTATGTTCATCTCATCAAATACTATATTCATTAATATTACTATACAGTATTAACCTCCATAAATCATACATTTTTTTTGTTCCAAATTGAGTTCTTGATCCAGATAACCTCTCTATAAATTTCAATACCTGTCTAGATTAATGAAACATCTTCGTCTCATCACTACTATGTACATGTCATGAGCATTAATTTATAGAAGGTTTTATTGTGTTTAGAGTTAGTATTACCTGAAATAATCCGAGTCTTCGATTGAGATCAGATTCAGGCATCCAAAGAAGTAAAGAGACATGAACCATATGACCAACAGGAACACTGAAAGGTCTCTTCTTCTTCTTGTCGAAGCTAAAGACAGCACTTGGGTTTTCTTCAGTGTAATCAAAGAACAATCTTTCTCTCACGACCACAGGCTTTTCAACATACAAACTCACGATCCCTACACCGAGAACAACCGCTAATATCATCGCAACCACCATCACCATTGACACGTGGCAAGCACCCATTATCCCAAACCATGTCCTCCTAGCAAACCGTCCCGCACCAACCTTTATCCGTGATGGAGCCCGTTTAACCGCTTTTTCCGCGGCGGAGACCGTCGCAGCTGCTCGGCGGTAGGAGCGGTAAAGGAGAAAGAGAGGTGAGGTTAAGACAACGAGTGCGTCGTAGATGAGATCGGCTTGGATGGTGACTAGAACCATGAACCAGTCGGCTCGTAATGATTCAGGGATCATGAGGTCGTAATCCTCTTCTTCTTTCATTTTTGTGTTTTTTTTCTAGTGGATTCTTACGATTTCTATGTAATGACATGAAGAAATAGAGAAACGTCGTTTTCTTTTTAAAATATTATTTGATCTGCATGAGAAAACCGAAACGTGTTGGTTTGTGTTCTTAAGTCTGTGCCACGTTACTACAGTGAGATCATACTCAATGTACCAGAAGAGAGATGGATTCACAAGAGATTACAACAAAAAAAAAAGTTGAAAAAAATTTATCCACAAGTGTTGGATCTGTTTTTATCAAAAAAAGAAAAAAAAAACTGAAAAATTAGGTTAGATAACCACCAAAAGGGTGTGATTATTTTTTTTTATTTTTTTTTTTACGTCAAGATTTTATTAGATCAACAAGCATTTGTTATTACAATAGAGTTAAGAAACTGAGGGTATGCATGATACAAAGGCCAAGGTAAAGAATCTATAGTAGCTTGTCGAGCAAGAAAATCAACACATTTATTTCCACTTCGAGCCACATGTATGAAGTGAACAGCCCAGAACATGTTTCGCCATTGATGAATGTTGTGTACTACGCGGCTGCATTTCAAGTTTTGACTGGTATTGTTGAGCACACCCACAATCATTTTGTTGTCCCCTTCGAAAATCACTTGTCGATATCCGTTGGACCAGACACATTGGATAGCCCATAGAAGAGCTGAAAGTTCACCCTCCTCCACGGAGTGTCTCCCTTCAAATTTACCATAGCCGCATTCAAGAACATCACCAGTCGAGTCACGTAGGATCCATCCTATACCGGAAGCTTGATCGCCTTCATGATGGGAGACATCATAGTCACACTTTGTCCAACCACTTTGTGGTTTTGTCCACCGCTGCGGGGAGGTATGTATGGTTTGGCCCGATCTTCCGTCCATTGGGTCCATCCGAGAATTGATGAGGAGCCATTCGACAACGTCATCCCTTGCTTTTTGCACGAGGTTCACAACGCTAGAATCCACCTTATTGAAGAGTGGATTGTTCCAAGCCTTCCATAGCCGCCACAATATGTAAAAAGGAAGTGTTTTGAGTTGGGCGGAGATGGTCGAATCGGTATATAGCTTAAGCAGACAACAGAGTTTCTCATCAAAAGTTTGAGCCGTATTGCCAAGATCTGTAATTTGTAATCCGGATTGCCTCCATAAGACTATGGCGAATTCACAAGAAAAAAGAGATGATATTTCGTTTCCTATTTAGAACAACATCTACAGCACCATGGATCTACCTGTATATGTCTTCGAAGTAGATTAGAGGATATTGCGATAGACGGTGAACTTACTTGCCAGAGGAAGTGCTTTATTTTGGGCGCAACATTTAGGCTCCAAATACCCTTTGCCATGTTTGGTTTTGTGACCAGAGGAGCAACCGATTCTTCCGGGGTGTGGTCGAGCTGAGTGACAAGCCAATACCCTGACTTAACTGTATATATACCGTTCTTTGTATGGCTCCAGACAACTGAGTCGGGGGCGGGATGAGTGGGTAAGTAGATCTTGCGTATAAGGTGATGATCCGAAGGATCAACCATTGTGGTCAATGCTCTTTCATCCCATTGTCGTGTTTGCCTATCAACCAGGATGTTGACATGGAGTTCTTGTCGAATAGGAGGAAGTGTCTTAGCAGGTCGTGGCGGATGGCTGGGAAACCAATTATCCCTGCCGATTTGTACCTGAGATCCGTCGCCAATACTAAAGTACGAGCCCTTGCGTAACAATTCACACCCGAACACAAGAGATCTCCATCCAAAGGAAGCATGTGCTCCTGAACGTGTGTGTAGCATACTTTTGTTTCTGAAGTATCATTCCTGGAGGAGACGATATACTAGGTTGTCCAGTCGTTGCAGGATTTTCCATACATGGTTAGCTAGGAGAGCTTGGTTAAATAGATGCAAGTCGCGGAAGCCAAGACCACCTTCCTTTTTCGTAGTAGACATTCTCTTCCAAGACATCCAGTGGAGTTTGTGTTTTTCAGCAGTTGAGCCCCACCAAAACTTGTTGAACATTCCATTGATCTCGTGACAGAGTTCCATCGGTAATTGAAAACAATTTATAGAATAGCCAGGCATTGCATAAGCGACACTTTTAATTAGCAGTTCTTTACCGGAAGTTGAGAGGAACTTTGTTTGCCATCCTTTTATCCTTGAGTCGATTGAATCCTTGATGAATTTGAACATGTCTTTCTTGTTTCGGCCAAACAGTTCAGGCAGTCCCAGATATTTCCCACATCCACCGACATTGGGTATTTGTAATAGCCGCTTAATGGCTTGACGAGTATGTTCAAACACTTTCTGGCCGAAGGTAATCGAAGACTTTTCTAGAGATATTTGTTGCCCAGACACTGACTCATAAGCTGCGAATATGCTCTTTAGTTTAAGGGCATTATGATGGTCTGCCTTAACAAAGAACACTGAATCATCCGCAAACATAAGCTGGGATATTCGTGGTCCATACTTACTAACTTTGATTCCTTCAATACTTTTAGTCCTTTCTCCCTCCTTAAGCAGTAGACTAAGTACATCTAAACATATAATATACAAGTATGGTGAAAGAGGGTCACCTTGTCTTAGCCCCCAGGATGCTCGGAACTCGCCATACGGACTCCCATTGATAAGTGTGGAGAAGGAGACAGATGTAACACAGCTCATTACCCAACGTATCCAAGTGTAAGAGAAGCCTTTTCTCTTCATGACATCTTCCAGAAAGCTCCATTCAAGGCGATCATATGCTTTACTGATGTCGGTTTTCACAGCCATATATGAAGTAGAACACATTTTGCGAGCTTTTAAGGAGTGAAGGATCTCATGGGCTATCATAACATTGTCAGTAATGAAATGCCCAAGGATAAAGGCGGCTTGGTGTTCAGTTACAAGCTTCGGGAGGAATTGTTTGAGTCGGTTTACCAGGATTTTGGAGATGACCTTATAGCTGACATTGCATAAGCTAATAGGGCGGAAGTCTTTCACGGTTACCAGAAGAGAGATTTTTGGGGCAGAGGTGAGTGTGGTTAAGGCCACAAGGCATTTCTGCTGTCCGAAAGAAGTGTTCTACCTCCTGGATAATAGCAGGCGCAACGATCTCCCAGTATTCCTGATAAAACTTGGCTGTGAACCCATCCGGTCTCGGTGCCTTCCACGCACCGATCGCATGGACAACTTTAGAGATTTCCTCAACCGTCACCGGACTTGTCAGGATATTATTCATGTCTTTCGTTACAACTTGCGGAATCACCTGCATTATGTTCGGGTCTTGTTGAGGCCGCGATGTCCTGAACAAGTTGCCATAGAACCTTTCCGCTTCAGCTCCGATCCGGTCTTGTCCATGAATCTCGTTCCCATCAACATCGTGTATGGAGATGAGGTACAAAAAATCCTCAATTTTCAAATTTTGGTCAAAAAATCTTTAACTTTCATTTAAGCAATTTTAATCATCAACTTTTAAAATTTGGTCATTTAAATCCCAAATTTTTAATGACCAAGCCAAAAAAAGCCCAACGAAAGTCAATGGTTACGTCAGAGTTAATTTCGTTAAATATGAAACGACGTCATTTTGATAACTTTCAAAACGAAGTCGTCTTACGTCAAATCAAAAATAAAAAGTCACTTAACCAAGGTTTGAACCTCATACCTCACATATAACACAAACATACATTACCAACTTAGCTAGTTAGATTACCCAAACATTTGTTACTTACACATCCATATATCTAGTTAGAGTAGCAAATCTATAAATCAGTATAATAATTAAATAATTTAGTTAGTTTAATAAATTAATCAATAAAGTAATTTAATAATTAATAAATTAATTAATTAAGTTTGAAATACAGTAATATTTATCGGTTTAATAGTTTATAACATAAATTTAGTAATTTGTTAATAACATGTATAGTCTTTTCTAATCCTTTTTCAGTTTTTTTGTAATTTCAAAAAAAAATTATTTATTAAACTAATTAAAATTATTGAAAATAGATAATTTAATAAATCAGTTAATTTAATGAACTAATAAATAAATAAATTTAAAAATTAAATAAAAAATTAGTTTTTAGTAAATTTAGTTATTTTAATAATTTAATAAATAAATTAGTTTTAAAATTACAAAAAGTGGAAAAAAATTTTTAAATAGAATATATATCCCTATATGTTATTATTTAATAAATTTATTAAATAATTATATAAAAATTAGTTTGAAATTCACTAATTTTAATTAGTTTAATAATTTAATTAATAAATTAGTTTTGAAATATTTCAATTATTAAATTAATTTAATTACTGTATTGCGAACTAATTTATTTATTTTATTATTAAATTAGTTTAAAGATGAATTCATCAAACTAACTAATTTATTAAGTTAATTTATAGAATTGTGACACTAACTACATATATTGATGTGTGATAAAATAAAGTATTATAAAGTTGATTAGCCAAGTTGGTAATGTATGGTTGTGATATATATGAGGTAAGGGGTTTGAATTTTGGTTAAGTCTTTTTTTTATTTTCGATTTAACGTAAAACAATTTCTTTTTAACTGTTATCAAAACGACGTCGTTTCATATTTAACGGAAGTTAAACCTGATTTAACGGTTGACTTTCGTTGGGCTCTTTTTGGTTTGGTCAACAAAAATTTGGAATTTAAATGGTCAAATTTTAAAAGTTGAGGATTAAAATGGCTTAAGTGAAAGTTGGGGGATTTTTTTGGCCAAAATGTGTAAGTGGGAGTTTTTTTTGACATTTTCCCCTAATTTAAATAATCGGAAAATAGTAATTATGTTATAAAATTATTATTTGGATGCCCATTATAAAGTTTACACTAAAGAAGGTTTTAGAATTACTTATTACTAAATTTAAGTATATGTTAATTTTTTTCTTTTGTTAGCTTTAACTTCAAGATAAAGCTAACTCCTTATTGCACTACTATATAAAAGATTCATTGTCCTTGAAATAAGACATCATCAATTCCTATCTCTTCTCTCTTTTCATAACACGGCACGAAACTCTAGCCGTGTGAATAATTCTTAATCGAGCAAAGCTACACCAAAATTACTATTCTCTAACCATCGCTCTATTATTCCCCTCGAGATAAATAACCTCATACTTCATAATTTATCGGTTTATCGAATAGTTCCTCGTTTTGTTTATCGACTATTAAAAGTATATTATGTTTGTTTAAATATGATCCGTTAAAACTTTTTCGAAAATCTATGTGAGTTTCACGCTTTCTAGTTTGTTCTTCCTTTAATAAAATTAATAAAAAAAAACTCACATAGTTTAGAATCTTGCAAGTGCTTTATTTCTTTAACAAATCAGTTTCAAATTCTACAATTATCGATGACTCATGCATATATTTTGTTTTAGTGAAATTATGTGTAGAAACCATGCTTTATTGAAGCATAAGTTTTGAATTATGTTTCGGTCATTTAGTTTATAATACATTAATTATTATTTAATAATATCGATCATTGTTAAGATTTAATTTCTTTTCAATTGATGATATGCCTTTTTTAAGATTTTCGGCAAGTTGTTCAAAAAAAATATATTTTGTTGTTAAATTATTTTTAAAAAAATAACTATTTAAATGGCATGATAGGAATGCATAAATAATTATTGTTCTTTATGAAATTTAATCATTATTTTGTCATTTTAGTAGGATAATGTCGAATTTCATTAGTTTTGAATTTGAAGTTCTTGATATCACTAGAGATAATTTGGCATGGATATTAGATGCTGAATTTTCCCTTAGTACAAAGGGACTTGAGCGTATGATCAAAGAAGAAAATCAAGCTCAAAATCAAGATAAAGGAAAAACTATGATATTCTTTCGTCATCACCTCCACATGGATCTTAAAAACGAGTACTTAACTGTGAAAGATCCACTAATCCTTTGGAACAATCAAAAGGAAAGGTATGATCATCAGAAAACTGTAATCTTACTTAAATCTCGTTATGATTGGACACATCTATGGCTATAAGACTTTAAGTTTGTAAGTGAGTATAACTCAGCCTTGTCTAGAATTACTTCTAAACTAGAATTGTGTGGAGAGAAAATCACGGAAGCGGATAAATTAAAGAAGATTTTCTCTACTTTTCATGCAGATAATGTTGTCTTACACACAGAATACCGTGAATAGAGATTCTATAAGTATTCTCAACTAATATTTTGTCTTCTTGTGGCTGAGAAAAATAATGAGTTGTTGATGAAAAACCATGGACTACGCCCAACTGGTTCTGCTCCATTCCCGGAAAAGAATGTGACATCATATGATAGGAAAGAACAAAATCATGCTAACAACAATGGACAAGGAAGTCAGTACATGCAATGGTCGTAGTCGTGGACTTGGTCATGGACGTGGATACACATATGGTTGAGGCCGAGTAGTTTCTTTTAAGAACTCGTACTCTCACCATACGTGGGAAAACAAAGTTGGTAACAATCAAGAGAAAGCAATACATGAGAATGTATGTTACCGCTGTGGAGCAAAATACCATTTGTCTCGTACATGTTGTACACCAAAGCATCTTGTTGATCTCTATTAACAATCATTAAAGCAAAAGGGAAAGAAAGTGGAAACAAACTTGGTGTACGAAGATGGAGAAGATGATTTTGATCATGGTGATACCACTCACTTAGAACTTCCTGATATGTTCGTTGATGAAGAGAATAAGTGATTTGAGCTATAGTTATTTAATGGACTTTTTTCTTTATTTTATTGGTGTTTGGTTTTTGATTTATGGTTTTTGGTTTTTGCCTTTTATTCTATGAACTAATATGTTTTAATCCTGATTAAGTTTGATTTATTTTATTAAGTTTTTTTGATATATGGTCGTGACTCGTTTTATCTATTTATTTGAGGAAAATGAATGATGGACACTTATGCTTGGCAGACAGTGAACTAGCCACACTATTTTAAAAAGTGAGAGATATTTCTCTCAACTGACAATGAAAGAAGCTAGTAGGTCTGGGCATTCGGGTATCCATTCGGGTATCGGGTATACTCATTCGAGTATCGGTTCTTTCGGTTCCGAAGGTTTGGACCCATTCGGGTATTTTGTTTTTTTGGTTCGGGTTCGGGCCGGTTCTCTTCGGGTTCGGGTCGGTTCTCGGTTCCGGAGGCCATACCCGAAAAATACCAGAAATTTTTTCGGGTACTATTCGGGTTCGGGTATTTCGGGTAATATGAGTATTTCAGATATAAAATATACCCAAATATCCATTTTTAAAGAAAAATACATTTAATTATACTAAAAATTATACTTAAAATATAAATAAATATATAAAAACACTCGAAAAATATTCAACAATTCTAAAAAAATTCAAACTATCTAAAGATATTTTAAAATATTAAAAATAATCGTTAAAATCTATTTTAATCAAATATTTTTTTAGGGTATTATGTATTTGGATATCGGGTACCCGTTCGGGTATCGGTTCGGGTATCGGGTATTTTCGGGTATCGGTTCGGGTATACCCGATACCCGAAGTTACTGAGGCTTAGGACCCATTCGGGTATTTGCTCGGTTTCGGTTCGGGTTCAGTTCCACTTTTTCGGGTCAGGTTCGGTTCGGTTCTTCGGATATGGTTACTTATGCCCTGGCCTAGAAGCTAGTGTGAGTACCATAACAGGTAGTGCAAAGATAATTGAAGGCTCTGGAAGAGCAAATATATTATTACCTATGAGTACGCAATTCGAAATTGTTGTTGCATTATACTCTCCCAAATCTAAAAGAAACTTACTGAGCTTTAAGGATATATGTAGAAATGGATATCATATTGAGACTATGAGTGAAGGAAATGTTGAATACCTTCATATCACGAGTATTATCCACGGGGCTAAAAATATTGTGGAAAGACTACCCCATTCTCCATTGGTTTGTTCTACACTGAGATTAGTACAAATGAGGTAAATGCCATAGTAAACCAGAAGGTTACTGAAAATATATCAATTTGGCATGACCGGTTAGGCCATCTCGGTTCAATAATGATGCGATAAACAATCAGTCATTCATGTGGACATTCACTGAAGAACCAAAAGGTTTTCCCTAAAAATTTCTCATGCGTTGCTTGTTGATAAGGAAAACTGAACATAAGGCCTTCACTAACAAAAATAAACTATGAACCGATCAGTTTTCTGGAATGGATACAAGGAGATATTTGTGGGCCAATTCACCCACCGTGTGGAATGTTTAGATATTTTATGGTTCTAACTGACGCATCTACTAAATGGTCACATGTATCTCTGTTATCGACCCGCAACCTAGCATTTGCGAGGCTACTTGCTAAATTGATTAGATTACGAACACATTTTCCAGATTTTCCTCTAAAGACAATTCGTCTTGATAATGCTGGTGAATTCACATCTCAAGCTTTTTAGGACTATTCCATGTTCATAGGGATAAGTGTTGAACATCCCGTTACATATGTTCACACACAAATCACTGATCAAACGTCTCCAATTGATCGCTAGACCATTACTTATGAAATCAAATTTCCCAGTATCTGCTTAGGGACATGCCATATTACATGCAACAATATTAATTCGCATCAGGACAACGAGTAACCAGCAGTTCTCCCCATCGCAATTGATTATGGATCATGAACCAAATATTTCCCATTTCAAAATATTTGGATGTGTGGTATATGTTCCAATTGCTCCATCACATTGATCTAAGATGGGACCTCAAAGGAGGCTAGGAATATATGTTTTTTTTGGATAAGTTCTAGGAATATATGTTGGATATGATTCTCCATCAATTATTAAGTATTTAGAGCCATCCACGGAGGATTTATTCAAGGCTCGGTTTTTAGACTGTCATTTTAATGAGTCAGTTTTTCCAACAGGGGGAGAAAATAAACAGGTGGGAAAAGAAATTGATTGGAATGAGGTATCTTTGTCTTATCTTGATCCTCGGACTAAATAGTGTGAATAAGAAGTCCAAAAGATAATTCTGTTACAGAGCTAAGCAAATTAGTTGCCAGACGCATTTATTAAACCAAAAAGAGTGACCAAGTCACATATACCAGCTATTACTGCTCCAGTTAGAATAAATAACTCAGAAGGAAAAAATCAAATTGTTAATGAGTCTAATATACGCATGAAGCGTGGTAGACCTATCAGTTCAAAAGATAAAAATCGTCGGAAAAAAAGAGAAAAATAGGCAATGGTGAAACCGAGGAAATAATTACGAATAAAGGATCTCAAGAACATACCTTAGACTTGATAAAAGAATAAACTCAGGTACCTGATAATGAAGAGATCTCAATTAGCTATGTCATGTTTGGAATAAAATGGAATCGAAAGCAAATCAACGTAGATGATATTTTTGCATGCAATGTAGCACTTGATTTTATGGATGTGGATCAAGAACCAAAACCTATTGAAGAGTGTACACAACAAAATGATTGGCCAAAATTGAATGAAGCAATAGATGCAAAGCTTAAATCCTTTTCAAAGAGAAAATTTTTCGGACCAGTAGTCTGTACACCTAAAGGTGTAAAACCAGTGAGACATAAATAGGTTTTTGTGAGAAAGAAGAATGAAAATGATGAAGTTGTTAGATACATAGCACGTTTAGTTACACAAGGTTTCTCACAAAGACTTTTAATTGATTATGAAGAGACATACTTTCCTGTGGTGGATGCAACTACTTTCAGATTTCTTATTAATCTGGCATTAAAAGAAGGGCATAATTTACGACTAATGGATGTAGTCACAACCTACTTGTATTGTCCACTGGATTCCGATATCTATATGAAAGTTCCTAAAGGACTTAAGCTGCCATAAGCAGCTAATTCTAGTTCTCGAGAACATTACTGCATAAAGTTAAATCGATCTCTTTATGGATTGAAAGAGTCTGGACGTATGTAGTATAATCGCCTTAGTGACTACTTGGTAAAAGAAGGCTATAAAAACGATCCTATCAGTCCATGTATATTTATACAGAAATTTGTTCAAGGATTAGTCATCATTGCAATGTATGTTGATGATTTAAATATCATTGGAACTTCTCAAGAGATTGCACATAGAGTGGATTATTTAAAGAAAGAGTTCGAGATGAAAGATCTTGGAAAGACAAAATTTTGTTTAGGATTACAAATTGAGCATCTAAGTAAAGGAATCCTAGTGCATCAAATGGCATACATAGAAAAGATCCTTAAAAGGATTTCTATGGATCAAGCACATCCTTTAAGTAGTCCAATGATTGTAAGATCACTTGATGTGGATAAAGATCCCTTCCATCCTCGAGAAAACAATGAGGAAATTCTTGGTCTTGAAGTACCATACTTAACTGCAATGAGAACATTGATGTACCTTGCTAGTCATACAAGACCTGAAAAATATCATTTGCGATGAGTTTGTTGGCAAAGTTTAGCTCATGTCCAACTCAAAGGCACTGGAATTAGATTTAACATATATTTTGTTACCTTCAAGGAATGAAAGACATGAGTTTATTCTTTTCTAACCCATCACAAAAGATTTAATTGCTTTTGCAGATGCATGATTGTTGGGGTCAAAAACTGTCCCGACGAAATCAATGCCTGAAAGAGGTCTCGGAAACAATGTTTCCTCCTTCGGAGATGGGAATCGTAAGGNCAGACCTACGAACGAGTCTTGAAACCGATTGACGACCGAACTAGAAGCCGACCTAGACGTCGATTGGACCAAGACCGACGGCCCGTCTTGGCGCCAGTTGGATCCAAGACCAGAGCATGGTCCTGGCGCCAATTGGCGCCGAGACAGAAGGTCC
>OVAN01009816.1:0-16486 GCA_900406275.1 Anastatica hierochuntica | reverse complement strand
TTTCGACAAATCTTGCACCCCATATTCTGTGTGGATTCTAGATCCATCAGCAGAGAAGAAGGCACGTGACAAATGATAAGATCAAACGAAGAGAAACTGTTTAAAAAAATTATCTTTAATGTATATTTTCTTTCGTCTGGGTCTCATTACATGTATTTGGCCCGACGCCACAAATGTAATACCCAATGGACATATCTTAGATCATATTAATAAAGTTACATATTAAAAGGTCTTTTGTATATGAAAAGTTTTTATGAATTATAAACCAAGAAATAGTTTTTTCATTACATATATTCATTAACCTTCTATAATGCGATAGTACTGTATTTAATGCATACTATATTTTCATTAAATGTATACATTAATTCAGAAATAGGCATAAAGTTAGATATTTAAAGTTATTTTTATATGGAAACTTATATTAATTTTAAACTTTGAAATTTTTATTTGTTTTATACTGTTAAATACTTAATTTTATATGGTAAAAAAAATTAGATGATATAAGATGATTTTGGATTTAAATATTTCAAAATCCAAACTATGTATTTTACATCAATTTTTTATTTTGTATTTAAAATTTGTAAGATGATTATAAAATTTAAATGTTCAAAGATTTTAGTGATGCATATTTAATATATTTGTTAGTAATAATTTTGATCTTAAAAATGTTTAAATTTATACTATTACTAAGAAATATATGTAAAATGTTCAAATGAGATCTTTTTCTTTTAGTCTGAATTTTGTTCTTTTTTCCAAATCAAAATTTTATTTTTATTTTTTATATAAAAATTTTATTTTATCATTAGGTAGGTGTTTGGCATCAAATATTTTGGGATATTCTTTTAATTCCTAATATTATTTGGATTGTTTGGCAATTGATGTAAGTTGGTTTATGGTTTATTTTATCTTCTTAGGATCAAATTAAATAAATCAAAAAATAAACTAAGATTAAAAAAATCATCAACTAATCAAATTATACGATTAGTTCTAAAATTCACTTGTAAAGACAAATGGACAAAAATCACTTAAGTTGCCTCTATTTTAGTATACTAGTTGATTGGTTCGTGCCTTGCACGGGCATAAATAGCTTGAGTAAAAAGTTACAAGTTTAATAATATTTTTTTGGTTAACAAGTTTAAGAATTTAGTAAAGTGTTTTTATCGTTTTAAAAGGCACGGACATAGATGGTTTTAGTAAAAAACTACACTACAACTTTAATAATTTAGTAAGGTGTTTTTATCGCTTTAAAAAGATTCAACAATGAATATATACATTTGAAATATTCGAAAAGACCATTGTGTATAACCTAACTTTAGTCTTAAAATACAACTATTACTGGCTTGGCTTATAGTGTATGTTTGTTGGCGATTCCATAATGATTATTTCAAATGATGCGTTTTCTGTTTCATTTTATTTGTTTTTTTTTATCATATTTATCATAAATTTGCTATTAGTTTTAATATTGTGCTATTAATATAAATTACCTTGATCATTAAAAGTTGTTATATTTATATATAAATTTGGACGAGTTATTTCAGTTAAATCTATTCGTTGTCTAGTTAGTTCTCTGTTCCCATTTCCTTTGCATTTTCTTTTGTTGAACTTGTTGACCATATATTTCACCACAATTGGCAAAATTTGTGAAAATTAATGACCTTGAAGACCATACAGGAATATAACACAAAATAAATAGTTTTGGTCAAGAAACTCTCAAAACTACCAAGGCATAAAACCACCTTTTCAAGCAAGTGTATCTCTTAACCGTTCTTTTAAGAAATAACAAAACATCGGTAAAATCATAACATTTCATAAATTTTTATATAAAAAAAAACTATATTAGTAAACAACAACGAAATAAAAGCAAAAATATAACAAACCAAAAAATACATTTTTGAAAGAAAATATAAAAATCCATAAACACAACAACATAACGGTTTTACTATTCAACCTTAATATAATGCCAATACTACAAACACTTCCAATACCGAAACTTACCCCAACCCAAAATTTTAGTTTTGAACCATATACGGTAACCTTTACAACATAAGTAGTTTTAACAATTCTATAAACTCATAAAACTAAAAGAGAGTAGTACAGGTAGTCTCACAACAAACCACGAGACTTAAAAAAGAAAAATACGAGAGATGAAGAAAATTAGAGGGAGCATGTTGTATGTTGTCATTTCACTTGATATGAAGCCTCTGGGTGGAGTACACTAACGAGACCGGCGTCAGTTGTACCAACCAAGGATCTATCACCATATCTCCTTGAGACTGTAAGTTCACTTCATCAACGTATGTCTTTCTTTGTCTCAATATATTCTTGGTTGGAATTTCATGCTCAAAGGAAAAGCTTCAAAGTTTGATCTATCTTATGTACAAGACTTCCTAATGACTATCAATTAAAGTTGAGTTAACCATCTTGTGGCTGGTAGAGTTTCTGACAAGGATTGTGTATGGGGTCCAGTCCATAGATGCTTACATTTGGCTTTTGGAATCATCAACCATCATCTCAATTTTGTTAACAAACTAGTCTTCCTCTTATACCAATGAACTCTTCTATTAGAATTGGACCCATCCACATGTTGCCTAGGTTCTTCTAGCAGCAAGTTTAGTAGCCCTCTAGGCTTGACAATCAGTGATTTATATTAAATTTCTATATGGTATTAGGTTCTGATGTAGCATTAATTTAGAAAGTGAACCTTTTTGTCTTCTTTGGGGGGAAATATGGCCTTTCCTGACTTTGTTTGCGTCCAAATCAGGTCGGTGAAGGTGACGCGGCAAATGGTGGAGATCATAGGAGCCAATTGGAAACTGCTAAGTCGCTTCGAGTCTAAAGATTAGGACGAACATGAGCCACAAGTTGGGAGCAAATGGTGGGTCCAAAGATGAATAAGGTTAAGTTATATCAACTTAACATATGGTCTGTTTATAAAAATTCAATTTGCATATGATCACCGTCCTATTCAATAGTAGCAAAACACTGCACGAGTCCATGAACCACGAGTGTGGATATGATAAAACTCGATCTTATCAATTAAGATTTTGAGTTCAATGGGAACACCTTTCAGCTTCAACCACATAACAACGTGAGACTTTCTATTTATAGTGAAGTAACAAATCGAATAATGGAAGGGAAAAAAACAGATCAAATAAAAAAGATTAAAACCGAGGACCAACAAACTAAACATCATTCTTTTTTTTTCTTTGGTTTTTCGGCGATTAGAAGGGGCTAACCTCACGAGCTAGTTTTAGTAACAATTCTGGGACAAGACGCTTTCTGGGAGGGGCCAATGCGTCTTTGGTCAGCGCATCACTGTCCTCAGCGTGTATCACAGAGACTATGTCATCAAAGAGTTCGTCTTTACCGCCTCTTAAGGGATCCTGAATCAAATACTCTCCATGTTTTTATTATACCAACACTGAGTTACGTGGGTGATAAATGCAAGGTAGTTTCTGTGGTTTACCTGTAGAAATAAATCAGTATGCGTTTTTCCATTGTATAAAACAAGCTTGGCTTTGGCTCCAACAGCTTGGAGAGCGTCTGTAAAAGTTTTGCTGCAAAACAAGAGGTAGTTTTAGTATAGCAGAATGATTAAATTCGCAATGTATGATTTCAAGAGGATGATCGTATACCTTGCATCTGATGGTATAGAATAATCTGAAGATCCGTGGAAAAGCATAATAGGAGGCAATAGAGACGCAGCTCTTCTAACAATTGGGTCTTTCAATCTTACTTCTGGAGAGAATTTTTCAAAGGACTCTTCTCCTTCCATTATGCTACAAGTTTGGAGATGAAACATTAGAAAGATAGAACTGATCAGACTGCCTTAAGGATTTGATTAATTTGACAATTTACCTTAGGAATATCGAGCGATACAGGCCACGATTATGGAAATGGTCAACCAAATTGTATAAGTTGTACCTGTTCAAGTTCAAAATGATAAGCATATCAATTGCTGTATAACCAACAGACACATTTATACAAACGAGAAATCCAAAAGCAAAGTTTAGAAAATAGTACCCTCCAGATAATCCGAAATAAGCTTTTATCTGGGAAACCCTCCAGGAGATGCTCTCTCCTTTTGATTCTTTAATAGCTTGTTCCAATAGAGCACAAGCGGCTATATGGGCACCAGCTGATTGCCCCATCAGGTAGATCCTACAGAAACATGCATATGCTGTTCAATACCCCAATTGGAATATCAAATGGTAAATAAAGTATAATTACCAAAGCCAATGAGTTGAAAGTTGAAACCTGTTGGGGTTGCCTCCAAATGCAGAGATGTTATTGCACACAAATGAGATTCCTTGAGAAGCATCCGTCACCATATCACTAATTGTTCCCTGAGGAAAGTTCCTGGACCAAAAGGAAGGGATTGCTTGGTAAATGCATGAGACAACTATAGATTTCAACAATCTTTACATCCCAAAAAGCTTCAAACAAATTTATTATACCCATTACCACATAAGTAGAATCCAGAGTAAGGAATATATCTAAAAGAACACTAGTTTTAAATAGTGTACTTTGATTACCTGTAGTCAACGCATGCTACAATGATATCCCTTTCTGCAAGCTGCATTCCCAAGAGCGAGCCCCAAGCTTTGTACCTAAATAAGCATAGGAGTAGCAAACATGAACTCAATAACACTCGACTTCATCTAGTGAACGTAGGTGAGATAAGAGCTCATTGAGACATTAGCCGTTTTCAAAATATTAACAAAAGAATAGCAAGAGGAAACTTCTATAGCTGTGCAGGGGAACTGGTACACGATATATATCTTACTACGACTATTACTTGGCTTGGCTGAGAATCCTTGTTTTCAACTACATGCATATAAATTGTAAAACAAAAGAATTTCAGTCTTATGCAGAGGAGAATGTTGTAATCCCGATGCTACTCACCCAATAATCCAAGCTCCACCAGTCACAAAAATGACAACGGGCTTCATGCCATAGTTATTGCTTGGTAAGTACAGATCCAGCCTGCCAAATCGCTACTCATACATTTAGCAGTCTTAGACATAGGTGATGTGAGAAGAGCAGGCATCAACATACCGCTTTAGGTGAAGGTGAAAGGAGAAGGTAAGATTCTATTCAGTTCACAAACAAACCTGTTCCTTGGTTGGTCTCCATATACTATACTCCTCCGGATTTGTGATGAGAAAAAATAACTATATGCAACTGCAGAAGAAAAAACAGCATCTTAATTTAAAGAAGTCCAATCTATGTGTTTGTTTATCAGCAAAAACAAACAAACCTTGAAGAAAGCCAGGCATAAGCAGCATGGCATAACATGTAAGGGCAAGTAATCTTGTGATCCATCGATAGCCTACCCTGAACAAGATTTAAACAATTAGATAAAACTCTTGGTGAAGAAGAAAAAAACAATTTGAGATTTCAGTACAAAGTTGAAAGTAAAGTATATTTCAAAGGCTTTCAAGAAACAGGAACTAAATGGGATGCGAGTCTCTTCAACTAAGCTATCATATGATCAGATCAGTCGACCAACAGCACATGGAGTAACATTCCTAATTACAGCTTAAGTTCCAAAATCTCACGCAACTTGCAAAATAAAAAAAGATAAAACCCTTGGATTCTTCTCAGAACAAGATGCAAAATAGTATATTATATAACTTAACACGACCGTGTACATAATGCTCAAAGCTAGCTAATGTCAAGAACCATTGACGAAATCCTTATGCGTAATGTATCAAAGAAAAAAGCAATCACCCGAGGTATCGAAGAAGCTTGAAGCTGAGCCCCGTAATAAGGTACGTTTCAGCCGCCGCGTGGCCGATTTCGCGGCCGAACGATTGCTGCCGGCAAATCCGACGACTTCCTCTGTCCAATGGAAGACTCCCGGAGACTCGACGGCGCACCGTTTCGGGTGAAGACGAGCCGTTACAGTGGTTAAGAAGAGTGGTTCTATCGGATTCCTCGGATACAACCTCCTCGATCTCCGATACCGTCGAAGTCGTCTGATGGACTCGCTCCGGCTGCTGAGTCTCCAGAGGCGGATACATCGTCGCCGTGAAATCTACAAGAAATACTGGATCTCGATTTCGAATATTCTTCCTCTCTTCGTGTATCTTGTGTGTTGGTTCTCTCTCAAAATTTAAAAATGCTGTTCGTATATTTTGCTTTTGTTCGCTCTTCGTCACCATGAGGAAGTAGATATCAACACACCTTAACTTTCTCGCGTGCCAAGTATCAAGTTTAATGAATTAAAATAGTTTCAATTATTGCCGAATTATGAATAAAATTTCATACCGGCGAGAAAAAAAATTATACTTCAATATTTAATTGGAAAATATGTTTTTTGTTTAAAATTTCTGTTTAAACATTTTGATTGGACGCAGCAGAGTGACAAATCGAAGGCTCGAATGATATAACAAAAAAAAAAACAGTATTTCCATCATTCGCAAAATGTTAAAGGTCGTGGGTCCTACGCGAGGAATATTTCAGAATGTTTGAGAAAATCTCACTTTCACTCACCAAACACTAGAACATTGAACATACCATGTTAATCTTTTTAGTTTGCCATCAATATATACAACTACGCGTTGGTTCATATCTTGCATAGACATAAATTGTTTATAAACAAAGTATTTGTTTTGTGGAGTACATTCATCATAATTTTTGCTATTTCATACTAGTTTTTTTAGTCCGTATATGATGTGGACATAAAGTGTTGGAATAATTTTATTCCTTTAGAGTCCCATCATTTCTTAGATCAAAGAGATATAAATAAACTTCCTAGTTATAGGTGTAAACCAAGACCGTAGCTAAGGACACCACCGCCAAGCCGAGGTCATAGCCGAAGTAGGGCGAATATCCCCTTAGTCGGTCTAAATCTTAAGAGATAAAAACAAATATCTTAATGAGTCTAGGGAAATATTCCTTATTGTATAAGATAGACTCAAATATAGAAGTTATCCGTAAAATATAAGGAAATACTCTGATTCAAAGGCTATAAATACAAAGGGAAGAACTCTAATTCAAGGATTCGAGACTTTACACCAAAAACACTATTGTAATCGATTCTCTTAACATCAATAAAAGAAACCGCATAACTCTCTGTTCATCTTTCGCACATCTTTCTTAAAACCCTAAAAACTTTTAACATTCTTGTTCTTGTTCTTCTCCATCGAAGAATCACCAAAAAACCCTAAACAGTTTAGCGCTAGAAGGAGGGTGAGATTTCAACAAGAACAAAGAAACAAAGATGAGCGAATCTAACAGTTCATCCGAACCAGAGAACAACAAAACCCTCAAACATATATATGAGGAAGTAGCTGCAATTCAACCCAAGGAGGAAACACCCGAGATAGCCGACGATGCAGCGATCACGGCGAAGCTTCAAGAATACGAGATGATCTCGGCGAAGCTAAGAGAAAACGAAGCTCGCCTGGAGGAGCTGGAAAACGAGAACACGATTCTCAAAGCTTTGACGGCGGAGACAGACGCTGATACACCCGACGACGACGGTGGCGGCGAAGACGACGAATGGCGTGCTAGGTTCAAGAGGAAAGTCCCATCGATGCAGACATGAGGCGAAACACCAGCGAAGATCGTTAAGGAAACTCAGACGCATCAAACTCCAAGCTTAGGGCTGGCCCGGACCCCTGACTCGCACCATCATAGTGGCCCTAGCAAATCCTATGAGGGAAACGCTAACAAGACCTTTGGTGTAGAAGCCATTCTAACGGTAAAGCTAAAAGCCATGGAGAATATGATAAAGCGTGTGCCGAGAGTAGCTCCCCCGATTACCAAGAGCACTCCAAACTCCTATGCAGATACACCCTTTGTTGACGTATCGCCCTTAGCGAAGTGCCAAAAAGATTCGCTTGGTCGGACATGACTTTGTATGATGGGACCACCGATCCAGATATGCACATCTTGCAGTATCGTCAACGCATGCTCACCGCTCCTATCAACTATGAGTACTTGGAAGTATGTATGTGCAAAGGATTTGGAGCAACCCTCACAGACCCAACGCTATTGTGGTACTCCAACCTGGCAAACGACTCCATTAACTCCTTCGCCATGCTAACAAACCGCTTTGTCGAGCAGTTCGCCAGCAGCCGAGTTTTGAGACGCTCCTTTGATGATCTCTATTGAATCAAGCAACATCCAGATGAGAGCTTGAGGGAGTATCACCATCTCGACCTTCAGACAAGGACTGCTGAACGACAGTGACCTGTACAAAGACCTCACCAAATACCCCTGCCACACCATGGAGAACATACTCTCCAAGGGTTGGGCTCAAATTAAATGGGAGGAGGACACAACCTATCAGGCCCAATTGACGCACAGAAATCATCCCAAAGTGCATGGTAATTCCAAGGCCACCAGGGATGATAAATCTAACGCTAAGTCTGGACCTGAAAACTCCACCAAGGGTGGCTTCAAAGGGTGGTCGAAACCCTTAGCAAAAGTGGAGCACGAGAAGTATGTGCCCATGACCAGGCCTGACATGTCCAACATGATAATATCCCAAGCTGAAGTAGTGACCCAATTGGGACATTTGACCGGAAAAGTCAACTGGCCAGTGAAAATGCGGGCCCCCCAGCACAAGAGGGATGCATCCAAATGGTGCAATTTTCACCATGACAACGGTCACATAATGGAGGATTGCTTCCAACTAAGGCTTGAAGTGATTGAGTTGCTCAGGAAGGGATACATACGAGAGTTTCTCTCGGATAAGGCAAGGTCGCTCATTCACGAACAGACCAAGAATGACGTTCCCATGAGGCCAAGGCCTGATTCGCTAAGGCGAGGTTATGGTGTCAACTTCATCACTAGAGGATTAGAGGTAAGTGGAGTGACAATCTTTGCTGCCAAGAGAAGCACTCGTGCTGCCAAGGTCCACCATGGAATAGATGCCATGGCAATTAGCAAAGAACGTGAAGAAGATCCTGGCGTGATAAGCTTCACCATCGATACCGAAGAAGAAGTGATAACTCCTCATCATGATGCCCTGGTGATATCATTGAAAGTTGTGAACTGCCTCATGAGGTGCATCCTCATCGACAATGGCAGCTGAAATAATATAATCTTCACCAATGTCTTCGAAGGCTTGGGACTAGACGAAGAAGAGATCACCAGAAAGTCCACTTCTCTAGTTGGATTCAGTGGCAAAGTGAAGCAGACCATCAGAGAAGTAATCCTACCAGTATATGCCGGTGGCATCAACTAAAGGACCAAGTTCCTCATTATGGATTGCTCCTCGGCGTACGATGCAATAATGGGGAGGCCCTAGATACACGATATGAAGGCCATTCCATCGACTCTACACCAGTCCTTGAAATTTCCAACACCTTGGGGAATAAATTAGATCATAAGAGATCAGGAACGAGTCCGCTCATGCTACCATACAACCCTCAGATCCATCTCTCCCAAGCCCCGTTCAATAGCCACAACCATGGAGATCTCTGCCGAGCCATTGCATGAAGAAAGCAACCCTCGAAGAATAACGCCACATATCGGCCAGGAGGACAAGGCCACAGGCAAGAGCCGATCCTAACAGAAGCACGAGAGTCAATCAAGGTAAGAAAACCCTCAAACCATGACACCTAATAAACTATGGGGCCATGGTCAGGGGGATTCTGATTTTGGATTCTTCTTTATCTAACTGTCCATGATGTAGGGGCAAGTTTGGGAATAAAAAATTGATTTTCAGTGAAAGAGCGATTTATCACCTAAGCGATTATTTTTAATGAAAAGCCAGTATAAATAAGACACCTCCGAAAATAACTAGACCTGAGTCTAAATGTTGTGGATTGGGTTGACCACGAGAACCTAGGTTAGTAATAACCAAGGATAATCAAGCAATCTAAACTGAGGCTTCATGCCCACCAAGGCCTTGTGCCAAAAAAATCCATATAATGCGGAGAAGATCCTAAAAATCATGGTTGAAAGGCCATGGCGGAATGCGGACATGCTCCTAACTATGATCCATATAATGCGGATGGGCTCCTAAAAACCATAGTTGAAAAAACATGGCGAAATGCGGACGATGGTAGGTCAATGCATCATAACTATGAGTTAGCAAGACTAATGGATATGTGCACCCATGTCCATCCTAGTATGCGGCTCATACAAAAACTTAAAATCGGTCGGTCACAATAAAGCTAGCAAAAACTCTAACACAAAGTTTCAATAAGGCTTCGGCCTAGGGACTGAATGTCTAAACAGACAAGTGTGCCTAGAGGCAAGTGTGCCCACCGACCTATGTATGAAAACATGGTGTAAATCGAGATTAAAGCTTGACAATTAAACGCTTATGAATTCGTGACTCATAAAGCGTAAAATTGGCAAGACCTTATCTCACAAAACAAGACTTTAATAGTCTGAGAGATATGAACCCATGGTTCACCAAGGGCTATATGCCCCACAATTACACTTGGTTATGACCACTACAGACCCTTGGTTCTCTAAGGCCATGTGCCCCCGGGCTTAAATACTAAATTTAAAAATTTGTAAATTTAATGCCCCAGAGACCATAGTCCTCTAAGGCCATGTGCCCCACATTTATTTGAATGTAGGTTCAACGAGGAAAGATTTTGGATCCGCCAAAGCTATGGATATCTAAGCCCTAGTAGCGTGGCCAGAACCAACAACTCAGAGTGCTTCAACCGTCCAAGACCGAAAGCCCCAAAGATACGAATGTCATGCCCGAAGAGCAAGAAAGCCTTGAAACTCAGAAGAAAATGCAAGGAGCTAACCTCTGCCCTAGACCTAACAGGATCAAACATCTAAAAAGACGGATTCAAAATCCATAGTCTACACCTTCAGAAAGAAGTTTAGAGATAATCCAACGCAACCAGCGCAAACCCATATGTTGCAAAGGCAACGACTGCGATTCACTAAGACTTCAATATTGATTCGGCGTCTCCTCTATAGAGCATGTCTACCAAAATAATAGACTAAGAAGATGACCGACTAATAAAAAAGGAGTGAAAAGCAGTAAGAAGAAGCCAAGCAGAAAATGGGATAAAAGCCCTAAGATCCTATCAGGAATAAAGCTTTGAATCTCAAAGACACGAAGAGTTTCGAGGCCAAGCAACCTAAGAACAAGCTCAATGGCGCAAAGACCCAAAAGAAGTTCAGCCTCTGCAAAGAAAATCGCACGGAGGGAAATATGGCATTGTTTGAAACCAACACATACAAGTCAAGATGGCAGTCGTCGACTTCTATGGCCCCTCAATGAAAAGCCATCAGAGGTATCAGAACTCTTGCCACTTGAAGAAGTAACAAGGTTTGCCATGGCCTCCATTAGCGGGAATAATGTCCTTGCAGTTAGGCGTTGATATGATCCCTTAAACCAACGAAGGAATGGTCATTTAATGAAGCATTTATATCCTGAATTGAAAGGAAATGGCTAATTCGGAAGCCAATGCAGATTCCCATGACTTAGGGCCAAGACTAAGGCAGGGAATTGATCAAAGGAGTGGAAACCAAGTCAGATGCAATAGAAGGTCATGGTGACAAGTTTGAAAAATAAATAAACAAAAGGCAAAGAAGCCTGCGGATTTTATTACATCATCGGAAAAGTTCTTAAAAAGTAACGATGACAAAGCTAAAGACTACAAAACATCTTCTCAGAAGAATGAAAGCTACTACATTGGGTTTCATCAACGACTAAGCTAAGGTGAGAAGCCATGCAATGCCCTAGAGGACTTCTACTGAAGCTAAGGACGCCTATCCTCCTTGGACCCAGAGTGCCTATCCACGAAAGTCGGATCCACCCCGGGGGGTTACATCAAAGAATCCCCATGGTTGGTAAGATGAGACTAGATTATAAACACCAGAGCCAAGGATCGAAGAGAAGAGCCTAAGGGTGAGACTCACCCACAACTTGGAGAAGACTCGAGTCTTTCTATTGCCATGGTGGCGATAGACCTCGAAGAGTCCAAGGGGACCCAAGCCCGTCCATTGTGGCTGTTATGGCCGCGATGGCCCAATATGGCTTGGCGACCGTACTAAGGGTTTCTCCATCTTCCGACCATGATTTTTGGTGTTGATGCGGCTCACCTTCGGTTTGAAGAGCCGTCTTCACTCCACTAATCCTTGTCATGGACAGCCCTGGTAACGTCAAAATCGAAGGAAGCGCCAAGGATTTCCAGCACAACAAGAAGAGATCACCAAGGTGGAACTCCATTCGGACAACCATGGCAGTAGCCAAGGCCATAACCCGCCATCGCTGCCTAGCTTGATGATAGGTCTCGAAGGTTGTCATTCCGTCATCACCGGCACTGTAAGTCTTCAGACCAAGTTTGAAGCACAATAGGGAGATTGACGTGAAGCGATGGTCTCAGCTCCTTATCCTCACACGATTTCTACCCTCGGCTGGCTTCCGGCTATGCGACGTCGTCTGGCTTCCTGCTTCTGGGCATTCCCCTGCTTTGAGGTCTTACTGCTGTACTCCATCTAAATTTGGGGAATTCCCATGACCTAAATTAATCCCAATAGTTTGACAATTATTGCGCAGGTTCGATCTGAATCTGTGGAATAACATGTCTTCCAGGTGGCTTAGGCAGGAAGCCAGTAGTCGCTTAGCCTTTTTTAGCTGTGGCTTGCACCGCCTCTACTTTCTATGAGCGTCTGCTTGCTTTTGGTTTGAGTCTTATCAGATAATGAGCATCGTTGCAGCGGGAGGTTGCGTCTGGCTCTTGACATCTGACCTCGGGGCTTTGAATTTTGAACTTCGTGAGCCGTTTGCAGTTTTCAAAGAGGGTTAATTTGTTTGAAAAACCCCAGCTATTTGACTTGGAGAAGAGAAGAATTCGTAGTCGTTAGCGAAGATTTGCAAAGATTTGAAGAGAAAGAAAATAGTCGTTACTCTTCGCGAGATTCGCGCCAATGATTGGACGCGTGTGGCCAATTTCAATTTCTTCTCTATCCTTTTAAACCTTTTCTTCCTTCTTCTTTGGCATTTTCGCTTCATCTTCTTCCTTTCTTTGCTAAAACACTTGCTCCCGGAATCTTTATCAAGCTTTTGATCCGCGATTCTAAGGTTAGATTGTCTTCTTCCTTCCTCTTTTCGCTTCTTTTAGGAGAGATTCCAGGGGTCGATCCTTAGGATTTCAGATTAGCCTTTGCTTTTAGGCCTTTCTTGCCCCAACCAATCTTTAGATTCGAGATCGAAACCTTTTTTGAACTTAGATATGACCAGTTTCGGCGATGAGTTTTCTCTGGTGGCCTCATCCTCCGTCGGGGTCCGCGTCCGGAGGAGACGCTTGATTAGAACTTGTCCATCTATTGAGGCTGAGGGGTCTTCTGAGGACACAGAGATCCCTGAAGCTAACCCAATTCCCTTGCGCTCCGCCGCGGGTCCGAAGCTTATGAAGGTTGGGCCCTTCTCCAACGTAAACTCTGAGATCCTGGAGGAGTGGAGGTAGCAATATTCTATTGGGGAAGGCTTTCACTTGAGGTTGCCTGGAAAGGATGAAAGGACTTCTGAATGCCCAAGAGACGAAATAGCCATGTATGAAGGCTTTTTCGAGGATAGAGTCAGGGTACAGTGCCTGCATTGGTGAGGAAGGTCTCGAAACACTTCAACATCTACCCTTCCTAGCTGAACCCGTCGTCTTGGAGGATTCTCACTACCATCCAAGTGGTTAACGAGTTCCACGGCTTGGATCTTGGCATTGATGAGCTTCTTTACTCCTACTATTTCACCCACGTTCTTCCGGGTGAAGGTAGGTATTACTTCCGCCCTCGTGCCGATGCTCCCTTGGTGTTGGAGCTGGAGAAGGAGGAAAGAAAAGGGGCGGCCTTCACGAAGCATTGGGCCCATAATTTTGTTTTCGTGAGAGTCGGGACCTCTCCTGGGTTCTATACTCTTTGGANTCCTGGGTTCTCTACTCTTTGGAGATTCACTGGTAGGCTTAGGATGCTTTTGTTTTTGTTGCTTCCAATTTGGTCACTAACCCTTTTGATCCTTTGTTTTTGCAGAAGCGTCTACAGAGAAGTTAGAAGAGGGCAAGGAGAAGGCGGAAGAAGCTTTGGAGATCCCCGCTGAGGAAAGGAGCATCCCGTTCCTTTTGAGTGAAGAAGCGTTGAGCCAGAGCAGCATAAGAGGTTTGCTCCTTGTTTTTTACTTCTTTTGTCTGCTTGCTTCCGGGCTAGCTTCTCAACTGATCTTTTTGTCATTTTGCAGGAAATATGTCGGGATCTGGGTCCAAGGCGCTGGAGGACTTCAAAAGGGCTCAGGCGGCAAGAAAGGCAAAGTTGGCGTCTGGGAGCAAAGCTCCGGAGGTGGTGGAGATCTCAGAATCTCCCTCTGCTGGGTCCAAGAGGAAAGGGACCTAGAAGGCCACTGCCTCTAGCAAGAAGCAGAAGGGTCCTCCCGCCAAGAAGTCTTCCTCCTCTATTTGTGATCTTGATGGTGCCCTAGAGCACTTGCAGAGCTCTGTCTTCCCTATGCTTCCCTATGATCCTCCTAGCTTTGATAATCTGGGCATCTTCGACCAGGTCCATAAGGGAATGATCAAGGTAATTGGCCTGCCTTTGGCTTCTGGCTGCTTTTTGCTTTTCTCCTTTTCTTTTGGCTAACCTTCTGCCTATTTGTTGCTCAGCTTGCGGCTTCTCTCTTCCATGCCAAGGATCAGGTCGCCACTTAGGTGATCGCTGCAGGGAAGGCTCAGGTGGAGGATTGCATTGCCAAGCTGAGGGCAAAGAAGGACAGGTCTGCTGTCTTAGAGGAAGAGTTGAGGGAGATGAGGGAGCTGCTCCGGGGGCTGGAGTTAGAGAAGGAGAAAGCGGCAGAGAGGGTCCTTAGCCTGACTGAGGAGAAGGCGAAGCTAGAGAGGAACATGGCAACCTGGACGCCCGGGTGGCCACCTTTATGGATGAGATGTCCATGGCTGTTAACGGTGCCAGGATCATGGGGCGCTGGGAAATGGTTCGGGACTACCTCAAGGGTGAGGCCAAGTCTTGGAACTTGAAGGAGGAGTTTGAGAACTACAAGTTGGTGGCGATCGCGGAGGCAGAAGAGAATGGCCTCGAAGCTCCCACCTTTGAAGATGAACCAAAGATTCCTCCTGCCTTGGCTTCTACTTCTCTAGTGGCCTCTGAGCCAAATGTCGAGAAGTCTGCCTCTCCTGATCCTCCAGCTGCCTAGCCTCCAGACCCAGAATCAAGAAACAGGTTGCTCTCCCATTATGGGATTCTTTTTTTCTTGTTGACGGCGTGTCCCTGCGTGGGCTTACTCTTGTCCCTTGTGGGCTTTGACTCTTCGTTGGGCTTCTTGGCCTTGCTTCTGTTTGCCTTTCGGGGCTTAAAATTCGTCCTCTGGCCCTTAGTGGCCTCTTATGAATATTTCTTCTAGCTCTCTGTTGTCTTTTTGCCTTAACAAGCTTTTGACCAAGATTTAGAGATGATGCTTTGGCAAGCTTTTTATCGTTAGCACCTTGACCGGCTGGCTTCTGGCTATTAGCCTCTGGCCTTTGCACCTTGATCGACTAGCTTCTGGTTATGAGCTTCTAGCCTTTGCACCTTGATTGGCTAGCTTCTGGCTGTGAGCCTCTAGCCCTTTTGCCTTGATCGGCTGGCTTCTGGCTATGAACCTTTAGCCTTTGTGCCTTGATCAGCTAGCTTCTAGCTTTGAGCCTTTGTCGTGTCTTGCGAGAGTTTTTGAGTTCCAAGTTGGGATAATCTCATTATCACTATTTTTTTGAGGGAGTTCTGCTTCTTGTCCTTAGACAATGCTTAGGTTCACAGGACGCATTTTTGGCCTCTTGATACCCGGAGGTATCTTCTGGCTTATTGGCATTCTGTTACCCAGAGGTAACCACTAGCTTCCGTCTTTGGCCTCTTGATACCCGGAGGTATCTTCTGGCTTTTCGGCATTCTGTTACCCGGAGGTAATGTGGGAACCAAAATTCTCACTGTCAATGTTATGTGGTTCACGGATTCTCTGTAGCCAAAGATCAACAGATCAAGCAGTGAGTTAAAGAGTTAGTAAAGAGTTAGTAAATAAGAAATAAGAAACTAAAAGATAAACAGACTACGAAACGAAACAAGTTGATAACGAAAGTGGATTAATACGAAACAGATTGCGAAGAGATATGAATTTAACGGTGATAAAGTAACAAGATCCGTAAAATAGGTTAACGTGAACGAATACATAATGAATACGAGAACGAATCAAAAGTAAAGCGAAAAACGTAAGCGAAGAACGATTCGACAGAAACGGTTAACAAAGAAAGTTAAGAGATCTTATTCGAATTTCGTGATTGAAGCGTGCACAACCGGTGTTAAGCCGTGGCCGCGAACTGTTGGCGACGATTACCTAGAACTACAGCGTAGACTCGTAACCTAGTTGAGACGCANAGCTCGCTAACGAAAATAAAGTAAGAACCCTAGTTTTTCTAAGTGTTTTACGGTGACGAAAAGTTCTGTGTATGAATTGTCCTCGTCTTTCTCTATCATCCTTGCGTCCTTTATATAGATTTTCGTGGGCTTGGCTCGTTTCCTT
>OVAN01009815.1:358-16486 GCA_900406275.1 Anastatica hierochuntica | reverse complement strand
AGAAACATTCAATTTTTAAAATAAAATCTCCTTGTGGAAACCCAAAACAATGGAATTCTTATTTGTTCAGTATACCTTTGCGTCCCCTGAGCTTAATCTCGTAGATAAATGGGATCTTGAACCGATTGTCCCTATTGTCGTCAACGTCGACATCATCCTCATCTTCATCAAAATCAACATCTGACGTAGCTGTAGGCGGCAGGACAGAACCGACCATATCCTCTGACTCATCAGAATCAGTTCCATTCCCATAAGCGGCGGCGCAGTGGTTCCATCATAACTCCTTCCTCTTGCGTCGACTTAAACAGAGGGAATGGTGGCCCGATAGATACATCGTCTTCCGAAGGAGGGGAAGGTGATATTCGATGCAAACTAATGAATTAGGTAGAAGATATTAACTTAATTTGAGAGGAAGAAGAGTATTAAAGAAGGAAGGTGAAAGATCTGAAACTGATGAAACTTGAAAGTGATAAACTGAAACAATGAGGAGAGGATGAGAATAGGATGTCGATGTGTAAAGGGCTGACGTGTCATTATTCTGGAGCAATTTTTTTTTATCTACGTGGATAGCCTTAGGAGTTAGAATTAGCTCTTTTTTATTAGTTAGACTAGGGGATGAACCGGTTTTTCTGTAACAATTATTCTTGAATTTGTTATGTTAGAATTTTTAAAATCTATTCCGTGCTACGCTAGACATTTTAGACTTTTCATACATGTTAAGGAAATATTTATGTTTAACAATAATATATTGTTTTATGTATAAAATGCAATTTACAATAACTTTTAACTAATGTTTGCACTCACAATTTCTTAAAGTTAACAATTCATTATTAATAATTATTAAAAACTACATAGAAAATGTTAAAAATATATATTTTTGAAACAAATTTTTTTTTCTATAACATTCAACATTTTAAAACAGAGGGAATATTGATTATAAATATATGTAAAAGTAAGGATAGAAATGAAATATATTGTGTGACAATAAAAAATTTGTGTTGAGTTTTTGTTTGTATCTTTTATAATACAACATGGATGAAATCTTATACTTTTATCCTAAAAATTATGAATTTTCGATTTAATAAAAGATAAATAAGGAAATATTGATTATAAAATTATGCATTCTTGAACATATATAAAATATTGATTATAATATATTTGAAAATAAGGATAGAAATGAAATATATTTTGTGAAAATTATGCATTGTCAAATGTAACTCATAATATCAGATAAATAAATGTAAATGAATCAAAATAATTTTTAATCGGTTTTATAATTAAAATCTTATAATATATAGTATGTTTTGCTATGTAAGTTATGTTTTATCAAAACCTTTTAATTTTTAATTTTGTAAAGAACTAAATGATAATACTATACAATATTAAAAGTTTTATCAGTTTACAACAATTAATGTTTTATTGGTCTATTAGTGGTTCCTTCTAACAATCTAACATGTATATCATGTTTTTATCACAAACAATAGGAGGAGATAGTATGTATAACGAAGTAGACATCTAATATGTTGCTATCTTTTCTTTAAAAAAGTTGTGTTGTTCACATTTTAGCAATAAAATTACATTGAAAGATATATTGCAATTTAAATTGTGCATTTAAAATACGGCTAACATTTGAAATATAACCAAAGTAATAACAAATATTTTGATTAGATTTTTTTAGCTTTATTTCTTTTTTGTTAATATTATTTTTCAATTTCCAGTATGATTTCTTGTTGGCTTGAATTCTCAATTTTCTCTTCTCATTTTGGCATCTATATTTTTTCTATAAATTGATAAAGTTAAGAGAAACAACTGAGAGGGTTGACCTCAGAATTAAAATTGAGCAAGCGGAAGAAGCTAGTAGTTCATGTGAACACAAAGTTTAAATGGCTGACTCTCTTTTAGTAGCTAGCATGCCATAGTGCAAGATTTTGTGAAGTCACCAATTTCTTCTTATTTATGTCTTACATTTTGATGCAAAATTCGAATTTTGAAAGAAAGCAGACAATGCAAACATGATACATTTTAAAAGGTAAAAAAGAACTTTCCATTATATGACATTGATTTTTATATCGTCTCGTCCTAATTCGGACCACACCATGAACTTCACAAACACAGAATACCAACATATGAGAATTTTAATTTGCATATCATATCCTTATCTCAATAGATGAAATGATTGTTGTTGGCGTCTCTGTTCTCGTACATCCTTTGCAATTGTTTCCCTTCTTTGTTCTCTTTATCTTCCTCTCTAATGGTTTCCCTTCAAGCTTAGTAGCTTTCAACCGGTTGTGATGTTTTAGTACTTATAGTCTCAACTTCAATTTAAGAGTTTCACACCGTCTCATGTATATCATCAACACATTTTCATGTTCCTTAGTATCAGTATTTGTGGTTTCAATTTTGTGTCAATGCAATCTCGAGGGGTCTCGAAGAGCGAAAGGAAAAGCCGCTTATCAGCGACACTGACATCGTGGATCAACTCGGAGATCTCGGTGTTAGCGTGTATTCTTTTGACAGCAAACCACATGAAGAGTTCCTTCTGAGTAACACCAGATAAAGTCTTCCTCTACAATAAAACATAACCATGATTTCGTGTATAGATAGAAGAAAGCACATGAATTGACTCACCCTTTTTTGAATCAATTGAAACTAAAAAGGAATTCTTCCCTAACCAAACTAAAAAAATAAAGTCTTTAACAGTAAACACCAAAGAGAAAAATGTTATTAAAGTCTCAGAAAATTGTATTACCAAAGCACATGAATTGACTTCAGTAAGCTTTTTCTTCATTTTTCATGGTACCAATTGTACTGTTGAACCACTAATAGAGGCTGTAAAATCAGACCAAAAAGGGGAAAATGTAAAGGAAAAGCAAGATCAAACCAAATGAATTAACGCACTCAAACTCCTTTTACCAAACAAACAACTCCTTTTTCCCCTATAATTTACGGTGCACTTAAATTTATAAGCGTTTCTAAACGCACTCAAACTTATAGCAGTAGTTCATTTTTTTAACGTAGACTTTTATATCCAATATAGTGAAACATAGACCTATTGATATTTCATTCAAAGTACATTTACAGCCATGGTAACATAAAGGGCTTAGGATTAAGCTGTTCTTACTCTTTCATACGAAGGTGCAAGGAGACACAACCTTTCGAATTTGTTCCTTGTGAGACAGGAGTTGTTCCTTCGCCAACTCCAACAATGAAAGTTACATGCCTGAAGGCGTCTGTACATACCATAAAACATACCAGAAAACAAACGGTTGAGCAATATATTTGGAGTGTGTAGTGGTCGGATAATATTCTAGAGAACTCTTACCAAACAGGTAGCTCTTTGTGTCGACAATAGATGAGAAGTGTTGAAAGAGCCGCGACCTGAATCTCTGTTGATGGATTTCGATTCCTCCTGCCGATACTTCCAAATTATAAATCGACAATCAAATCAACAATAATTAACGAAAAGGTGATGGAATTCGACTAAAGTATAATCCGATTATGACTCACATTGACTAACTCGGAATCCTTTTGGAAAGCTTGCTCCATTCCTCATCTCTTCCCTTCAGGCATATTAACTCTTTCGCCCAAAAAATCTTCCTCGGCGGTTCCTTAGTAGGAACCAGAAGCAATTGATTTCAGCGGACCCAAAGCAAGAAGCTTGTACATAGATGTCTCCAAATTCTTCTACGGTATATATGCGTTGAAGGGAAACGGAGATTGATTTGAGGGGATACTAACCGGCGTCATATTAATTTTGGAAAGTTGTGGGAAATCGATTTCATGGTTTCCATTTAATCACGGGCAAGCGGAACGGATTCGATTGTTGTTGATGTGGCATCTCTAGAAATCTTTTTAGAAAGCTGAGGTGGATGGTCTTAATAGCCATAATTATCTCTTTTTAAATAGTTAGAAAATAATAATTGTCGTTTTAAAATAAACTTCTTAACTTTATACCACTTTATTAATAATTTCTTCTAAAATTTTATTGGAACAGTATAATACAGAGTATCAAAACAATCCCAAATCTTGCTATCAACACATTCACATAAACGTATTAGAACTAGAAGCATCGAGTAATACTTTTTGCTCACTACTTTGTTCATAAGCAGAAGGACTTGAATGTGTGATTTGATGAAGGATATAAAACACACCACCGTAGCTGCCTCTACTGCTAAAGGTGTAAACGCAACATTTATTGTTGTCCGTTGTCAAGTAAAGACGTGATTTTTTTCACGTCGATTTGATTTGACCTAAATCAACTGTTGTTACAACTCCACCTCTGTCTTTGCTGCTGAATATAACTGTCAATTGGTCGGGCTGTCCATGGGCAGAACCAGTCCAAACTATTATAGGCGGTCCGTGGACAAGACCAAAAAACACATGGTCTAACTGGACTGAGGACCAATTTTGTCCATGGACAAATTGGTCAGGACCAAATGGACATTGGGCAGTCCATAATATTAAAATTTTAGGGTTACTATAATTTGGGGGAAAATGGGTTCACTTTAATTTATCTCAAATGACAATTTTTGCGGTTTTGCGGAAAAATAGTTTTTTTAGTGCAAAATGTGGTTTTAACGGGAAATTTCAGTTTTACAAGAAAAGCACGATTTTGACGAGAAAATCACAGTTTTATCGAAAATTGTGTTTTGGCGGGGAAATCGCAGCTTTATCGGAAAATCTCGGTTTTGATGTTAAAATCATGGTTTTATCGAAAATTGTTGTTTTGGGTGGAAAATTGTGGTTTTGACGGAAAAGTTGCAGCTTTATCGGAAAAATCTCGGTTTGATGGTAAAATCATGTTTTGGCGGGAAAATTGCAGTTTTGGCGTGAAAATTGTAGCTTTATTGGAAAAATCTCGATTTTGATAGTAAAATCGTTGTTTTATTGGAAAGTGTTGTTTTGGCGGGAAAATTGCGGTTTTGGCAGGAAAATCGCGATTTTATTGGAAAATTGCAGTTTTGGCGGGAAGATCGTTCTTTATCGAAAAACTACAGTTATTGGCGGGAAAATCACGGTTTTGGTGGTAAAGCCACAATTTAACCGAAATATTGCTGTTTTGGCGGGAAAGACGCGATTTTGGTGGTAAAATCGTGGTTTGATGGAAAAATCACGTTTTGATGAAAAGTCATTGTGAATAAAGTTAACATGAAATACTAAAACTTAATAAAAATGAATAATAATAAATTGATTATAAATTCCTAAATAAAAATAGCTTATAAATTTTATTGGGCGTCCATGGGCATTGCCCATTAGACATGGTCTTTATTGGTCTTGGACAATATTTGGACCGTCGTCTATTGCGGGCCGTCTAATTATAGCCCAAAAAATAATAGTCTAATGTGGACAGCCCAAAAGGGCTCTAGATGGACCAATTGACACCACTACTGCTGAACTTTGTGATCCTAGACATTGGAAGTCCAATTAATCTTTGCTTTTGTTGCTTCTGATGGCTATCCAAGGATTTGTGATCCTTCCATCAGTTGTTTCCTGTTCAGAAATGGCAATGACAATTATAGAAATATGGAGATTTAACTCATCAGCAGATCTTGGGTGAGAGAGTCTCCAATTCGCTTGGTTCCACACAACAACAACTGATCATTCGAGCGCATACACCCAAGTCTGTATGGGCTATTAGGGTCAATGAACATGTAAGAGACATCCTTGAGGAAGCCATTCATCTTTGAAATACCATAGATAAGGAAAGGAACTTGCCCATTAAGTTCCCAAACACTATACTCATCAAACTTTTGGTCGATCATTTCATGAAAATTGTTGGGCCCAGACTCGACTCCATTATTAAGGTCCATTCAAAGCGATGTAGACGACGCCGTTTACATCAATATAAGAACTCGCAAGAAAGGAAGAAGCCTGGAGACTAAGTCAAGAAGGACAGAAGAAATTCTGACTTTGGCGGAGGAGATCTCGGAGAGATAGTAACAGAGATATTCGAAACTAAAAACTATAAGAAGGAGGATTCGTCAAGAGGGATGAGAGAGAAAAAAAATCTAGGAGAGCTTCTTTGCAATTATCCAATGTTGCTTATTCTTAATTCGTAGCTTTCCTTCAAAATTCATTGTATACTTCAATGTTACATCAATATTGGAATGAACCAGTTCACTCATCTCAAAGATCTAACGGGATTCTTCCCACAAAACTTTTCCTCACCCAAATTCTCTACAAATCTAAAGTGTGGGCTTTAGCTCCCACATTTTGGCACCGTCTGTGGGAAACGAAAAATTTGAATTCCTTACTTTGCAACTAGAGATGGATCCAATTAATCGATATATCAACCAGCTAGAGACCACCTCTTTGATGCCGACCCCTAGCTCATTGAATAGCGGAGGCCGCTATCTCCCGACAATCGATCTACTTCGCTCCAATACCCGAAACGAGTCTCAACCTTTGGTAGAAACTCGATTCGATCTTATAAACACACGAACAGCCCCTCAAGGGCTTTCTGGTGACTTCGACTTGAGACCCTTAGCTCCCGATGAATCCGAACAACAAGTACTTATCAGATCTTTGCCTCTAGCGCAATCTACGAACCAAATATCGACTCAGCTATCCGAGATCTGTCAGATGATACTGCAACTGGTAAACAGAATCCAAGACAATGAGCGCTTGGTTCACTAGTTGGCATCTTGACAGCAATAATACGACCACCGAATCAAGGAAGTAACGAGGTCTCTGGTCCCATCATCACAGCCTTCTCAGCGTAGAGGTCCCGTAGTTACCTTCAGCGACCTTTTGACCGATCCCTCTATTCCTTAGAGTCGCCTGGAACTCTTCCCCGATATCGTGCTACCTGGAGGCCAGGGACCATCCTTCCAAACCACTATTTCGGAAATTGTCCTTACATTCACCCCTCCAGCTACTACGACTATGGGGACTAACGTTTCTAGTACGAGTGCAATACTTGCACGGGCGCCGCATCAAGTACCTGAGCAAAACAACAATTTTCCTCCGTTGCCGCCTATTTTTAGACCCAGAGGAGATCCCTCAATCTTGCCTGGTAGCAGAACCTCAGCTTTAGTACAACAGGGTCAAAACATACCCATCGACTTTCGAGCTCGGGTCCAACCAGAAGTTGAAACCACAACTTACTCGAACCCTCCAACTGACCATCTACTTCCTAGGTGCCCAACAATTTGACTTGGGTGTCCGAGAAAGAAATCGTTCTCCTGCTACCTTGAGGAACGATCAGGCATGGCTCCCGCACGAATTGTCCAACCACGTACCTACTAATGATTTGATTCCTTTCCAACTGGTGGGATTTGAAGCTATCCAAAGGTACATGGAAAGGACCCACGCAGCGCTCCAAAGTTTGAATGCTCAAGTCCACAAAGCCACGAACTCAGCTCCCGAGATTGAAAGTATAATTGAGGAAACCCGAAGAATCCCGTTCACGGATCGAATCGCTAATTCTTATATCAGAGATATAAGAAAACTTCAAATCACCGAGTACGACGAAATCTCAGACCCTAAGGCTCATCTAAGAGCCTTCAGACTAGCTATTATCAAATCTTATTTCACTCGCGTAGAGTGTGAAGTAGGATATTGCCAAACCTTTGTCGAGAATCTGACAGGGGCAGGCCTCGAGTGGTACTCGGGTCTCAAGCCAAACTCGATCGATAGCTTTGATCAGCTAACCAACGCCTTTATAAAACAGAACTCGACTTATAACAAAAGACACGCTTCCGAGGCGGACCTCTGGAAGATTAGGCAAGGAGTTGGGGACACGCTCAGTGTTTATATAGATAAATTCAGAGAAATGAGAATTAAACTCTCGAATCCGAACGACCAGGTGGCCATCGATGCCTTGCAAAGAGGTCTATGGTACCGATCAAAGATATAGTCCGAACTAACTATTAACCCTCCCTCGATGATTGGCGATGCACTAGATAGAGCATCTCGATTTATCACTCTGGAAGAGGAGACCGCAACCTTGGAAAAAATCCATAACAAGCCTCAGAACCATCTGAAGGGCGAGTCACTCGATTCCAAGACTCCTACTAAAAAGGGTAATCCCAGAAATAATCAAGGACATGGTGAGCATTCCTACGCCGTTGACTAAACACAACAAAAAGTTACCTCCGTGGGGGTGAACAAACAAAGCCCCCTAGACTAAATCGTACGACGAAAAAAAATTTGCTCTTACCACGAAAGGAAGGGTCATTCCACAGAAGAATGATGGGACCTCCAACGTCAGCTAGCAGCAAAATTCGCCGCTAGAGAACTTAAAGACGTGGAGCTCAAGAAACCATCCCCTTTCCAAAAGAGAACTCTAGAGGGAGGCTACATCCCCAAAACGGGACAGGTCTCCAGAAAAGGAGATTGATTCTCTGCCTCCAACTCCCAAGAAAAGAGTCGATATGATCTTCGGGGAGCTCCCATTTGAAAAGAGCCTCTGAACCTGTACGCTGCCATCTCTCCTTAAAAGGACGATAGCTACTCTATTTGAGAAAGCTCAAGGTTCACAACCTTCAAGTACGAAGATAGATTACATCCTTGGAGGAACTAGCGTTTGCCGAGACTCCGTGAACTCAATCAAAGGTCACCTACGCAGGGCGGAATCAACTATTTGAATGAAACCTCCCGCCCAAGAACCTAATACTAAAATCTCCTTTTGGAAAAGCGAGACACACGATCTAAATAAACCACATGACGACGCTCTAGTTGTCACCCTCAATGTTGCAAGATACGAGGTACCAAAGTTGATGGTCGACACCGAAAGCTTCGTTGACCTTATCTTCTTCAACACCATAAAAGGGATGGAGATAGAGGACTACGAGATTACGAGGGGAAAAAGCTAATCTTGTAGGCTTCTCTGGAGAAATAGCTACCTCTTTGGGAATGATCATGCTCCCCGTCATCGCTTGTGCAATAATGAAAATGATAAATTTTATGGTTATAGATCGCTCAACACCCATTCATGCGATCCTTAGGAGACCTTGAATTCACAAAATGAAGGTCGTGGCATCAACTTACTACTAGTGTGTGAAGTTCCCGACCCTTGACGGGATAACTACAATTCAAGGTGACTAGAAGGTATCCAGAAACTGTTACTTGGGAGGTTTCCAGATCCTTAAGGAATCTACCCAGTAGCAATTACATATTCAAGAAGAGCGTACAATACAACAAAACATGTGAGGTCCCCCGAGGAACCTCATCGAACAGGTCTGCATCGACGACGCTCATCCTGAACAACGCATCAACATCGGGTCAGAATTACCCGCCGAAACAAAAAAGAGGCTCATTGAGTTACTCAAGGACAGTGTTAGAACCTCCGCATGGTCCACAGACGATACGAAAGGTATCGACCCAAGCATAACAACTCATAAGCTTAACATAGACCCCACGTTTAAGCCAATCAAACAAAAGCGTCAGAAGCTTGGCCACGAGAAAGCTCAAGCAGTTAACAACGAAATTAACCGACTAACGAAAGCAGATTCCAATCAGGAGGTTCATTACCCTGACTGGCTTGCTAACCTGGTTGTGGTCAAAAAGAAAAACGAGAAGTGGAGGATCTGTATGGATTTCACTGACCTGAACAAGGCGTGTCCCAAAGATAGCTTTCCGTTACCTCTCATTCATCGCTTAGTGGAGGCGACGGTTAGCTACAACTTATTGTCCTTCATGGAAACCTTCTCAAAATACAACCAAGTTATGATGGATCCTTAGGACAAAAAAACGCTTTTATAACTGAACGCAACACCTACTGCTATTAAGTTATGTCGTTTGGCTTAAAGAACGCCAGAGCTACCTACCACAAGCTTGTAAACAAGATGTTTTCCTGGAAGCTTGGAAAAACCATAGAAGTCTACATAAACGATATGTTAATCATGTTCTCAAGGGAGGAAGACTACATCGCCCACTTGAAAGAATGCTTTGATATCTTGAACGAGTACGACATGAAGCTTAACCCCGCCAAATGTACCTTCAGAGTATCTTCAGGGGAATTTCTAGTCTATCTAGTAATCGAACGTGGTATCGAAGCCAACCCGAAACAGGTAGCTACCTTCCTGGAAATGTCGTATCCTAAGACAACCAGGGAGGTACAAAGATTGACCGGAATGATCGCAGCTTTAAATCGATTCATCTCCAGGTCCACCGATAAGTGTCTTCCATTTTGCAAACTCTTAAAGAATAATAAGATATTCCTCTAGGATGAAAAATGTGAGGAAGCTTTCAAGTAGCTTAAAGCTTACCTATCTGAACCTCCCATACTCTCTAAATCGGGTGAAGAGGAACAATTATATCTGTATATTGTTGTATCCCCGTCAGCAGTTACCAGAGTGTTAGTGAAAGAGGAGTAAAACGAACAAAAAACTGTTTACTACATGAGTAAAAGCCATATAGACGCCGAGACGAGGTATCTGGCAATGGAGAAATTGGCCTTAGCAGTGGTAACTTCAGCCAGAAAACTTCGACCTTATTTCCAGTCGCACTTAATCATCATGATGACATCCCAACCATTGCGAACAATACTCCACAGTCCCAACGAATCTGGGCGCCTCGCCAAATGGGCCATTGAGCTTAGTGAATATGATATAGAATATCGACCCCGAACCACCGCTAAAGCTCATGTCCTACACGATTTTGCTATTGAGTTAGCTGCCGATCACCCTGATATAGGCTCAATAACCCCGAAATAGACACTCCGCGATGATGGAGCATCCTCGATGCAAGGTTCCAAAATCGGCCTAAGGCTAACCTCCTCAATTGGCGAAATAATCGAACAATCATATCGATAGGCCTCAATGCTTCAAATAACGAGGCTGAATACAAAGCACTAATCGTCGGCTTGAAATTGGCTTTGGGACTTGGGATCCGAGGGCTAAGTGCTTTTAGTGATTCCCAATTAGTAGCCATCCAATTTCACGGTGAATACAAAACAAGGGACGAAAAAATGAGTGCACATCTTGAGATCGTACAAAACCTCGCTAAGCACTTTGACAAGTTCAAATTAACAAGGATCCCTCAAGGAGAAAACTCTTATGCCGATGCGTTAGCAGCATTAGCCTCCACCTTCGAGTCCCATGTAAAATGCATCATACCTGTTGAAGGTATAGACAAACCAAGCATCGATATCGCCATCAAGGCTACTATCAAAAACGATTCGGAAGACGTGAAAGGTGAAAACCAACCTTAAGTAGTAGCAAAACCGGTTGTTTGAGATGAACATCTCATCCAAATTCAATACCACCGTTTGGTTCCCAAAAATCAAAACCCGACATGTCAAAAGAAAAACCGTACCTTCGAGTTTAGATATGCAGCAGGCATTTTTAAGAAAAAGGGTTCTACGGACCATGATTCTCAAGATACCTCCTGGGGAACGATCCAAACCCACGAAGAGCCATACACCAATAATAACTCGTAGCCTGCAGACGAAGCAACACAAGAACGCGACAAGGTACTTGGAAGGTTGGAATGGAGGTTACCAATTATGCAATACATTAAGGAGGATGTGCCCCCCCTCACCCCCCGACCCCCAAAGGTGGGAGGCTCGAACGCTCAAGGCCCTAAGCGCAAGATATAGCATAATTGATTCCAACCTCTACAAACAAAGCATCTCAACACCTTACCTGAAATATGTCCATGGACTCGACGCTCTTAAACTCATGGTAGAAGTTCACGAAGTCTCCTGTGGTAACCACTTCGGAGGCTGAGCCCTTGCCATCCGAATCAAAAGGAAAGGATATTTTTGGCCAACCATAATCACAGATTACGAAACGTATTCCTCTCAATGCGAAAAGTGTCATAGACACGCCCAATCATCCACTAACCAACTAAGAAATTTTCCTTGATAACCGCACCATACTCCATTATGCGTTGGATTGATGTCGTGGGACCCTTAGTGGCTTTAGGCAAAGGGCAACATAAGCTACGTGGCCTTTTAGTCTTAACTGATTATTTTACCAAGTGGATAGAGGTCGAAGACCTCCAACAAGTGACCAAATTTTATATAGAAAGATTCGTGTGGCGAGATATCATATGTCACCACAGAATCTCTTACGAAATCGTAACTGCTAATGGATCGCAATTCATATCCGACGATTTCAGAGTATTTTGTGACGCATGGAATACCCGCTTCACAAAATTTACACCTCGATATCTTTAAGGAAACGGAAAGTTGAGGCTGCTAATAAATCGATCTTAACAAACCTCAAAAGACGCTTGGGTACCAAAAGAAGTCTTGGGCCGAGAAGTTACCTGAAGTCTTCTGGGCGTGCCGTACCACCCCATGGAGAGCTACTGCAAAATCCCCTTTCTCTTTAGATTACGGGATGGAAGCTGTCGTCCTTGTCGTAGTTTCAGTCAAAAGCCTTCGACGGAGTTTATACACTTCCAATCCTGAGGTTAACGACCAAGTATTGCTGGAAACCTGGATCTAATAGAGGAACAACGAGACCAGACATTGATTCGCATTCAGAATCACCAGCAAGCTATAGCTCGACAATAAAACTCCAACGTAAGATCACAGAGGTTTGTAGTGGGCGATCCCGTACTATGAAAAGTATATGAAAATACCAAGGAACGAGGTGCTGGGAAATTAGATACCAACTAGGAAGGGTCTTATTGGATCACTCACATAGTATGCCCTGGTGTCTACAAACCTTTAAAAGTACAAACTGGAGTACCAGAAATAAGCTCATGGAACGCCATGAACCTTAAGAAATATTATCACTAAGTACTCGTCAAAAATCGAACTATGTTAGGCTTGATCCCTAGACAGGGTACGTAGGCAGCTCAAGCAACGAACGCATCCTCCAACCATCCAGAGTCCATCATATATCCTCCAAGGGACACACATGACTTGATTGCCAACAAGAAGGCTTCAACGTTCTCGGAGAAACATCGATTCAATCTCATGTATCCCTAATAAATTTGTAATTTTCTCACATTGAGGCATTAAAATTTGTCTAGAAACCTGATACTCAGTCTAAGGTATTAAAATAGCTTTTGCCTATCCCAGGTTCCTAGAAACTTGATATGCGCTCAAAGGTCTTAAAATCCTATCATCGACTTCAGGTTCTTTGAAACCTTGTAACCAAAAGGTCTTAAAATCCTAGCATCGATTTTCAGGTTCCTAGAAACCTCGTAACCAAAAGGTCTTACTCTTGTAATCCATTCCAGGTTCATAGAAACCTAGTAATTCAAAGGTCTTAAAATCCTATAATCAATTTTAGGTTCCTGAAAACTTGTTAATCAAAAGGTCTTAAAATCTCATTATCTATTTCAGATTCCTTGAAACCTGAATGAACAAATATCTTAATATCCTATTACTCATCCCAGGTTCCCATAAAAATGAATAAACAAAGGTCTTAAAATCCTATCACTCATCTCAGGTTCCTAGAAACCTGAATAAACGAAGGCCTTAAAATCTCATCACTTATCTTAGGATCCTAGAAACATAAATAACAAAAATCCTTGGGTCCAAACCAATCATCTCAGGTTCCAAGAAACCTGAATGAGCAAAGGTATTAAGACCCTGTCATTTATCTCGGGTTCTAAGGAAGCTGAACACCATGATCTTAGGATCCGACCATTCATCTCAGGTTTCCTGAAACCTTAATAAACGAAGGTCTCAAACCCTACCTGGTCCTGATCAGCAAAGCATAACAGTTCCTCAGAACCTCCAAACAAAATCAAGTTTAACAAGTTCATCGAGACCCTTACAACGACACTTCAAACAAAAAAAGAAACTTAGAGATTTACGATGATAAAAGTGAGATCCTCGAAAAAATCTAGAGCTTTTTGAAAGGCCCAGAGCAAGTAATAAAAATGATGAACAAATGAGTTAAGCCGAAAATACTTAAACATTTAGACAAACGTAAAGATGTGTCAGCTAAAACAAAAAGGGTTTAAAAGCCTCCCAAGACTACCGATCCAAAGTCAAGGTTTAAAGGCCTCCCCATGCACCATTTATCAAGAACATAAAGTTTAAAGACTTAAAAAAGAAAAACATGAGGCGTTAGAAAAAGGGATTATCCCTCCAAGCTCCCGCCTCCCTGATATTGAGCTCCCTTAGACGCCTGCTCTCTGACTTCATCAGCAGCAACCAGACCAAGATTCGACCCATGTTCCCCAATCCTCACCTGAATAATCGCCTCCACGGTTGAAGCCACATTAACATCCGAGGTCTCGAGACCTAGGGAAGCGGCAGTTTGCTGATGGTGAAGTCTGAAACCTGTGACTTGTCGAACCTTTCCTCCGCAATCGGGAGGAGGGCCACAATCATATAATGCTCTTCCTGAGCGCTCAAGATTCCTTCGAGATTAGGCCCGTGAGAAGCTCAATTTTGGATTGGATTTCCTGAGCGTAGATCTGGAGCGAGACTTTCTCTTTCTTCTTCTAAAATTTCTCCTTAATAATTATGAAGACTTTTTCATACGCCCTCGTTATCTCTTTCTTCCCACGCCTCACTGTCGGGCGGACTTCAGCTATATTTTTGGCGCTCTCTAAGGCAGAAGTCTTGTTTCCTTTCAGTTGAACATCAAGTTTCAAGTTTCAAATCGTCATTTCTCCCAGACAGAGTCCTTGCTTGGGATTTCAGCTCCTCCACATGGGCCAGGAGTCCCTGTGCTTGAGATCTAAACTCATTGAGTTGGTTCCTAGTTTCTTGGAATGCGTCTTTCACATCCTGGAGTTCTTTCATATCGGGAAATCCTTGAAACTGGTTCTCATAGCTTAAGAACGACTTGTTCAGAGCATTAGCTAGCAGCAAAAAGATCAATAAAGGGGTCATAACCAAGATAACAGAACCAAGGCAAAAAGCATAGCAAATACACCTGAGGTATACCTGACCTAAATGATAAGCAAAGTCCAGGTACCCTTAAGAGTTTGATAAATTGCTGATAGTTGGGAAAGCACATCCGAGCTGTTTCATGTGGATGCATCAGGGTTGCTAAACCCCAAGTGTCATCAAAGCACAAACCCTGGTTTACAATGGGTGAAGCTCTAGGAACTTGGCTACTTCTAGATGAAGTAGGTCTGGAGTTCCTCTCACCGGATTCTGAGCGAGCTCTTTTAGATGAAGGGTGCTCTGATTCATGGCTGCTCCTAGACATCACAGGGCTGGGATTACGCTTTCGGGAAACATCATCGGTGACTACAACCATCTCGTCACCATGGACCACAAATTCAGCATCTTTTGGCTAATCCCTCGACATCATCCTTTGGACCTTAGAGGTTTCCTCAACAATTGAGACATGGATAACAATTAAGGGAGGATTAGAGGTACCATCATCTAGGACCTCTCTGATAGTGTTTCAAAAGGAGCCGGAGGACACCTTATGACCAGCACTCCCACGAGAATGGGAGCTTCTAGTAGATTTGTTGTGTCTGGTTTGGGCATCCAATGATCTGAAGGAAGGCTGGAGTGGCATTTTTGAGATGCTCTCAGAGGTGATGACTTCGGTCGAGATTTCTATTGGGCTTTCGCCTTCTGAAACTAAAATACAAATAACAAGTAAGTGTCAGCAGAAATCACGACATGGAAGTCAGTAATGAGTCTAGCACATAGGTAGATTCATTTTTAACTTCTAACTGGCTGACTGATGTTGGGGTCAAAAACTGTCTCGACAAAATCGATGCCTAAAAAGGGTCTCAGAAACAATGTTTCCTTCTTCGGAGATGGGAATCGAAAGAAAATCAGAAAGCTCCGAGATTCCCATCGTTCAGGCTGCCTCTTCCCCATCCGGTCTCAGAGCTTCGGAGGTAGTCGATAAGGACCAATCTCTGCATAAAGTCTGTCGTCCGAAAGAAACTAAGAACATCTGAGTACCAAGACTAGCGTCAACGGTCCTCGGACAAACTTCCACACAACTGCATGATACGTCTTCCGGAGCGATGCAAAACCACTGAAAGCATTAAAGAACCGCGTCGCCTCACAGGAATGTCTAACGCCAATTAACGCNGCCAGTTGGCGCCAAGACCAGAGCATGGTCCTGGCCCCAATTGGCGCCAAGACAGAAGGTCCGTCTTGGCGCCAGTTGGCGCCGGGACCAGAGCATGGTCCTGGCGCCAAGTGGCGCCAAGGCAGAAGGTCCGTCTTGGCGCCAGTTGGCGCCAAGACCCGGGCATGGTCTTGGAGCCAGTTGGCGCCAAGACAGAGTGTCTACC
>OVAN01009814.1:0-16488 GCA_900406275.1 Anastatica hierochuntica | reverse complement strand
CTCTCACTGAGTGACTTGGTTGTCGGGAAGTCACTCACCCCTCCTTTCCCGCTTCTTTTTCCCGGGAATTGTTATGCAAGTTTGTTTGAGATGATGTTCAAAGCGGGAGTTGGTGGTTTTGCGAAATGATTTGGTCTGTACCGGACGGTTAACTCCCTAACCGGGTTAGGGACGTTACAGTAAGATTATCCCCCAAAGAACTACACTCTTCGGTATCCCAGGCCCCAAACTGCTTGGATTGCCCAAAGAAGTGTTGTGAGTTCAACTTCTTCAACAGTACACCGACCTTGATATTTACCCATTCTGCAGTGCAGAACCTGGCCTCTTCCATCACGAATAATCCAACCCAGCGAAGAGTATGTGTTATCTTCCCGGTGCGATGCATCATAATTGCACTTGACCCATCCAGAAGAAGGTGGAATCCACTTCTCTTGCTATCTTACATTGTCTCGAGGAGTCGTTTGCGGATCGACCTTTGCTTGTTTCATCTATTCGTTGAAATCATTCATTGTTCTATTTGTAGTCTTCAAACTTGAGCGCAAACTCGTCTCCAAATTTTGTTTAATTTGTTATTTGTCGCAAAATTCTATCCACAAAATTTTTATCTTGATAAATAATTTAATATAAAATTTTTTTGAGATTATTTTTTGTAAAGAAATTAACAATATATTCTTTAAAAATAAAAATCTTTTTTTTTTGTTAAATGGTTTTCAAATTAAAATTAAGAAATGAAAAGTTACAAAGCACTAAGCCTAATTTAATAAGCCCAGTTGGAATGAAAAGATATTAAGAAAGCAAAAAGAGCCTAAGTGAACCACATAGAAAATCCCTTTACGTTTCTTCTTCTTCGATAACAATCTCCATTAATTTTCAGCCACTTTTCAGAAACATCAACCTACTTGTGAAGAAAACCATAAATTCAGCATAGCCGATGACAGTCGAGGGTTAAGATCTCTGAACCCTAAAGCCTTATTTCTGATCATTCTATCAATCTGATGGAGAATTTGGTCTGTAGATTAGTGACTCAACCGGTGAATTCTATTGTTCTTCTCAGCCCAAATCTCATACACAGTGGCTTTCCAGGCCAATAAGGTAAGCTCCTTTGTGACCCTACTTCCCATCAGGTTTTCCATCTGATATATTCAACTCATCCATGCTCTTTGAGGGATTAAACTAGTTTTGCGCCCGATACTGTTCCATAGGTTCCATGAGTAATTGCAATCAAAGAGAAGGTGGTTTCTCGTCTCCGTGGCCTGATTACAGAGAACACAAAGATCTGAAGTTTGAATGCCCCAAGCTAATAGGCGATCCTTCGTTGGGCATCAGTCAAGCACAAATAACCAAGTTAAGAAGTTATGCTTGGGGATTCCCTTAGAAGTCCACACAAATTTTGATCAAGGTACCTCTGGACCATGAGCTTTGATGACCTTGTAGATTACTCCAGTACTATTTATGCCTCTGTAATCATTGTTGATCCACCACTTAAAATTGTCTCTGTCTTGACTCAATTGTAGGCAGCATAGTTCTTGTTGGACAGCAACTTGTTTAGTGGATCTTGCCGGAGGAATGTGCCAACCCTCTCGGTGCCAAAGGTCTGAAAGTGTTGCATCCTTTCTTATACCAACTTGGCGAGGTCCCTCTGGATGTAAGAAGTTTCTCACATTTCCCGATTTGCTCCAATGATGATTCCAGAAGGAACAGGACTCTCCATTTCCCACTTTAAGCTTGATCCACGGGTAGACACTATCTCTTGACTAGAGTAATTTGTTAGCCAACCAAGAGAAAACTTTGCTTAGGTTTGGTAGTCCAGAAGTTGTTGATCTTTCCCTTTGATTTCTGAACCATCCCACCCAGATTGAGCCTTCCTTAAAAAATAGCATCCAAATCAACTTTAAAGCATTAACATTATTCCATTTGAACAACTCCTTTAATCCCAATCTTCCATCCTCTTTACTTAAGGTCACTGTCGTCCAAGCAAATCTAGCAGAATGGTGCCCCTCTGTTGTGCCTTTCCACAAAAAAGCACCTGATAAAGATTCAATTGTTCTTATGACTTGTTTAGGTAAAACAAAAGCGGAACACCAGAAATTGGTCAAGCCAGAAATGACTGATTCTATAAGCATAAGTCTGCCTGCAAAGGAAAGACTTTTTGCCGTCCAGGTATTGAGTTTTGCTTTCACTTTCTGTATCAAAGGTGAACAATCCAATCCAATGCAGACAATTTCTTAGTGCAGAGAGGTAGACTTAAGTATTTGATAGGGAGGATCCCATGAGTTAAGGAAGTTCTAGCTTCAATTTCTTGGATTTCAGGATCAGTGAGTCCAGAGGAGAAAAAGACAGTTTTTGGGATACTTATAGCCAGACCTGATAGCCTTTCAAAATTAGAGAGAATCTTAAGGATGTTGGTGACTGATCTAGGAGAACCATCAATGAAGATAAGTATATCATCAGCCAAACAAAGGTGAGTAATTTCTTGATCCTTACATTTGCTGTGATATCCAAATTCTCCTTGAGCAACCCCTCTGTTTAGCATTTTAGAAAGGCAATTCATGGCTATTACAAATAAGTAGGGAGATAAGGGGTCTCCTTGTCTCAATCCCTTCTTACCTTTGAAAAAACCATGAATATTTCCATTGTAGCCCACAGAAAAGGAAGTAGAGCACACACAGGCCTCAATCCAATTTATAAATTGACTTGGCAAATCTAGAGTTCTTAGGCAGTTTATGATGAATTCCCACCGTACAGTGTCAAATGCCTTTGCTACGTCCACCTTAAGAGTTAATTTTTTTGGCCCTTTTCCCTTCTTATAGCCATTCACTAATTCTGCAGCTAATAAGGTATTCTCCACTAACAGTTTGCCTTTGACAAAAGCAGATTGGCTTTGGAGAATGAAGTCCGGGAGCATAGGTTTCAGGCGACTCACCAACATCTTGGAGATGGCTTTATACAAAGTATTGCAACATGAGATAGGCCTGAAGTCTAAGATGAGAGTGGAGCCAGGTTTCTTGGGAACAAGAGTGAGAAAAGTTGCATTTAACTGTGAAGGCAGGAAGCCTGAATCAAAGAAGGAAGATACTGCTTGAATTACTTCTTGACCAATGATGTGCCAGGCACTTTTGTAAAAACCTGAGGTAAGTCCATCTGGTCTTGCTGTTTTACTGGGATTTAACTTGAATATGACCTTTGAAATCTCTTCAGCATCAGGTTTAGTTACCATCATCTCTTTTCTGTAAGTAGGATAGGAATAGCTAAGAAGATCTTTCAGCCAAATCCAGGGAAATGGTAGAGGGACCAAAACTGCAGGGCCTAGGAGAGAATTGAAGTGACTGACAACATGATTGCTCATCTCTTCAGGGTTAGAGATGACTGAACCAGAAGGCAAGGTGAAGCTTCTAATTGCATTAAATGAATTTCTGCTTTTGATAATTCAGTAGAAGAAACTACTGGTCACCTTCCTTGAGGCATTGAATTCTAGATTTTTGCTTGAAATAGCCTTCTTCAATTTGCCTTAGGAAGTTCCATTTAGATACCAGAGTTTTCTCTAGTTGAAATAAGGCCTCTGAAGGGTTAGATAGAGCTTGTACCTGCACAGACTTCAAAAAATTGTTAGTTTCTAGGACTCTCCGCTGAATATTAGGAAAAGTCTGTTTAATAAGAGTTTGGAGGTCCTTCTTTAGAAATTTCTGCTTAAAACAAAAAGAGGCTAAATCAGGCTAAAGAGAATGAGAGCTTCCAATCCGGTTCCAAGCCTCTTCTACTATTGGTAGGAAATTAGGATGGCTTGTGAGGGAGTTGAAGAATCTGAAAGGTTTGGTTCCGGCTAAAGGGAGGGGGAAAGCTAGGCTTAATAAGCAAGAGATGTGGTCTGAAAATTCAGGGGGGGAGAAAAGAGGTTGAGCTGTTTGGATAGGCAGATAACTAGAGATCATTAACTAATAATCTGTCTAGCTTTTTGGCAACTGGGTTGACTAACTATTTGTTGGACCAAGTGAAACAGGGGACTTGGTAGCGGAGGTCAAAAACTTCAAGTTGGTGGAGACAATCCTTCATGTCTAGCATGTAAGAGGTTAACTGATTATTTCTTGGACTTGAGTGCTCACCAAAGTGGGTAATCTGGTTAAAATCTCCACCGATAAACCAAGGATAGCTGTCAAGAGAAACCCTCTGATGAATCTGGATTAGATTATGCCAAAGTGCCACACAATTATCAGGTAAATTTGAAGCATAAACAGCGGTAAAATAGAAACTGTGTTCACCATCGATTCTCATTTCAGATGTGATAGCTTGGTTAGTTTGATGGATGATCTTGACATTTACAGGATGTTTCCAGATAAGAATAATTCTACCATCCTCATATTCTTGGTGATTGGCGAAGAAAGACCAGCCAGGGCAGGAGGCATTCAAAATACGGTTCATGTTAGGCTCTTTTATATGAGTTTCCAAAAGGGCACCAAAAGAGGGCTTATGAGTATTCAACCAGGTAGTTAGAAGGTTGTGCTTACTTAGATCATTAATACCTCTAAAATTCCAAAAAAGCACTTAATATCCATAGATAACAAAAAAGGTTAGGGCTACAAAAGGTCAGTTAAGGTTTGGGGGATCCCCTAAGGGTGGGGGAATCCCAGAGTGGGAATTATCTGAGGTGGTTGAGGTAGCAAATTTATGGGAGGGGGTAGTAATGGTAGGGATTTGTGAGCCATCTAGGGAGGGAGGATTAAGAATGGGAGACTGGAGATTTTTATGAGTTTGAGGGGGTATAAGTTGGAGGAACAGAGGAAAGTTTCTGAAATTTGTTGAGGCATGGGGTAGAGTGTTACAACTTAGAGGTAGAAGGTTTCCTTTTGGACAGGGAAGATTTAATGGTGATGAAGCTGTTTTGCAGGTCAGTAACAGGGGTATCAAAAGGGTTTAGACAAGGAGCAGTGTCAAGGGGGAGAGAGGAGGGGGTGGAATTAGCTTGATTGGGGATTGGAAAAAAAGTACTCTCACAAACCATGAAGTCCCACCATAAACAGAGGGATGAGGAATCTCTTGAACAACACCAGGAGAGGGAGATTGAATAGTAGAGGTATGATTTTCCTCCTGCCTTGCTGGTTCTTTTCCTTTTTCAACCTCTGATGATGCATTTCCTTTGTTTTACTGTGATTTTTGTACCCAAACAGGAGTGGAAAGATGACAATTCTTCACAACATAGCCAATTTCATTACAAAAGGAGCAAATAAGGGGAAGGTAGGGGTAAGTAACTTCAACTGTGATTACTTCACCATTCTGTCTCTCGATCTCTATCTCTGTCGGTAAAGGCTTTGTTAGGTTAGCTTTTACCCTGACATGGGCAACCTTTAAGTTTAATCACTTTAGGGTGTAGTCATCCACCTCCATAGGTTCACCTATCTCACCAGAAATATTGCTAAGAGCACTATTATGTCTAAGATTCAGAGGAACCCCATGAAGATGATCCCATATAGGTATTTTATCCAGATCTTGAGAGTCATAGCCTTGAGAGTTCCATTGTCCCACGAGCAATAAACAATCACTAATGTACCATAACTTCTTTTCTATGATTTTAGTTCTGATATACTCATTGGGGACTCTCACCAGCATCGTTCTTGCTACTGCATTAAGATGAATTTCTAGCTTATTTCCTTTATTCCACATCTTGCTCAAGACATTCTGAATGTGAGTGTAAGCAAGAGAACGACCTTTAAATCTGCAGATGATGAAATCCTTGTGGATATTTGCTCCTTCTTCAAAAATCTCATCAGGTATGGCTACTCTTGGTTTGACAGTAGAGTTTGAGGATGCTGGGACTAATCTCTCAAGTTTCCTGCTTATAGTTTTCCTCAATTGCTCTGCCCAAGTTTTTNGGGGGGGGGGGGGGGAAGAGGGGGTGACAGCCTGAGCAGAAATTGAAAGGGAGGGTTGCTGAGTTTTAGTAGGGCTAACAGGTTGTAAGGGTTGGGATGAAAAGATGAATGGAATAGTTGGGTGGTGGGGGGAGGGGAGTAGAGGTAACTATGGCTGGGGAGGAGAATAGTGGAGGAGGGAGGATGAGAGGGAGTGCTTGAGGTAATTGGGATGGGAGAGGGAGGAGAGGGGAGTTGGGGATTGAGGATGAGACGGGAACAGTAGGGAGAAGAGAGGTAGTAGTTTCAATAACTCTTGCAGCTACAGTGAAATTGAGATTAGGGTTACTAGCTACAGTATATCCCTGAGTTTGAAGCATCTCAATAGCTTGAGGATTTACCACTACAGGAGTGGAAATATGGTGAGAAGGCAGAGCTAAAACCACATTTGAGGCTTCAATTGACCTCTGGGAAGAAGGGGAGGTAGAGGCAGAGTAGGTAGTTTGAGGAAGATTAGATTGGGAAGTTTGGGTAGAAGACGGGGAAGAGAGAGGGGGAAACTGAGCAGGAGAAAGGTTAAGGACAGAAGGCGGGTCGGGGGTCAGGGGGAGGGCAGGAGGCAGCAGGGGAATACCAACAGTGGAAGAAGACGACATAAAGAGACGGGAAGCACTATTCTCTGTGAGCCAGCAGTTCACCATCGGGAATTGAAGAGAAAAATAGAAATCTTGCCATCTGAAATTCCTAGCTCCATTGAATAACAAACTGTCGACACTACAAGTGCATGTAAGCGTAATGAACTACTTAAACCATAATTGTAATATGGAACGACATGAGACTGAACCTGCATCCGACTACATTCACTGAGTAAAAAGTACTGTTATTTTTCACATAGTTAATTAACTAACAATTATTTTATACATAGTTAATTAGTTATAATAATAATGAATTAAACTATAAGAAATGAACTATCGCTATACAGACGACTGATTGAATGTCCCGTGTTTGTTGGATGATTTTTTTGTTTTTCACACGTTTGTTGGAGGATTTCTTATTGTTACATTTTTGGTATAGTTGATAACTATTAATCATTTGTTTTGCTTTTATATCTCAAAAGTGAACCTACTTTGCTATATTTTGTGTCATTTTCCATATTTTTCATTATGTTTTGCTTATTCTTTGCTTAAATTTTATCGTTTTTTACTTTTTATTTATTTCATTTTTCAGCAACTAAAACATATTGATATACTTGTAATTAAAAAAATTATCAATAGTTCATAAAATATATTAATCTGATGTTCTGAAAAGTCTTTGATATAAATACAATGATTTATAGAATTTGCATTATTAAAACCTTGACTTGAGCAAAATGTGTTGTATATCAAAATGAAGTACTACATTGGATCAAATGCTTTATCATATTGTGGACAATTATATTTAAAAGCTATTGTAAAAAAGATGAATTTATAGGTGAATCAAGCTTAAGTCCTCTTGAAATTTAATTATCAGGAAAAAAAATGTTCTGAAACTTGGTTCATGTTGATATCAGAATTAAGTATTTAAATTAGTAGATATTTAATCATCTATTTAGACCATAATTAACTAAAATTTATTAATAAGCAATAGTTCATATGGTAAACCAAATATAGAAAAAAATTTCCTTTTAACGCCTATGAAAGTTTTGTAATTTTGAAATCTAAAGGTTTTTTTTCAGAAAAAAAAATCTTTTTACTTACATTCTAATTGTTAAAGTAGAATACATAATTAACTAAGAAGCACTAATCGACCAAATATTATTCTTGATTTCCATTCTCCAAGTATTTATAGACCCAAATTCGTTGGCTTATATCCATAAAGCTCGATGAGGTTTATGTGCTGAAGCTTCGAGATCATCAAAACTTCATTCATGATTTCAACCTCTCCCTGAGACTACAATTTCTGTCTTCTAGGCAAAATCCCCATGTAAATTATTTCAAAACCATATTGCACTCAAAGAAGTCATATGTGGCATTGGAAATAGTTTCTAACTCCAAAAAGATAAGGTCCATGTCGTGTGTCTTGTGTTGTACGTGTATATATGTTGTTAGTTCGATATCAACACATTGTCCATTCTACATGCATTGAGGTTCACTCTGTTATTAAGACCTAAAAGTGTATGAGAAACACAATTGAATTACGGGTGACAAAATACTTAACTGAACAAGGCAATTCAGAAGAATAACAATTTACTTAAATTAATAGATTTTGTCGGAATTTTCTTAGAAATGAGAAATTAAAATCATATATATATATATATATATATATATAGGAGATTGATTATAACCTAAAAAATAATGAAATGTTCACATATAAAAAATAAATGCAATCAATATTTTGGGGTTGCTAGAAACCTTAATTTTGCTGCTTCTTTTTTGAAAAAACCTTGATTTGTTTTACCCTAAAATGATAGTAATAAGAAGAATAAAACATAACTCAAATGTGTGTGTATATATATGTGCGCGCGTTTGTAGGTGTATACTCGTGAACTCTTGTCGGAGAGGTCTTGGTCTAACTAGAGTCATTAAAAATTGGACTAGTTTGAAGAAACAAATTGGAGTTTTTGTTGTTTTGGTGTAAAATTGCGGTTTTAGTTAGAAATCATGGTTTAAAGAAATTGCAAAATTTTCGAAAAAATCATGATTTTGACAAAAAAATCTTTATTAATCTATTAAATTTACCCAGTAGATTTTGGTGTTAAAATTATTTACCTAAATCTATCTCACATATTTTGTGGTTTTAAGTAAACTAATGGGTTATAATTCACATTAAAATCACTACTTAAAAGTTATTTAAAAATTGATTGTAATTTATCCATTTTAGTCAATGTAAGAAAGCACTAGAAGCGAATGGTAACTAAACACCTGTTATGGGTATTTTAAGGAAGTTCTTTGTAACACCACGAAAACTAGAGATAAAGATACAAAATACGATAAGAAGAAGAGATTCTTTATTGATCTTTTAAGAGAAAGCAAGACTTACAACATTTTGAATTCGCTATTACCATTTGCATATTTTTCTGTAAGTAAATTCTTCGTCGGATCCGTAGCAGGTTTATCCATCCACAAAAGAAAATAATCAGAAGGAGCCATATATGTCTTTTTGGGGTGTTTTGTTGTGAATGAGGGTGAGTTGTATTTATAGATGAAAATTTCTGATATTTTGATGAATTCCCTACGAGAACATTTAAATTTCAAACGACTATATAACATTCATAATTTTCTTAAATTATGAATGTTATATTTTCTTAAATATATAACATTCATATTTTTTAAAATATATAATGTTCATATTTAAATCATAATTTTCTCAAATACTCGAGGAATTTAATATTTTCAAATGGCTAAATAACAATCATAATTTTCGTGGGGAATTCCTTCAGAATTTTCGATGAATCACCTACAAAATTAACATCGACCTTAACGGATACTTTTTTGTCAGTATTTTGTCGAAATCTTTACCAACGGGGATGCTTGTCGGTTTGATGTCGGAGTTTACCGACCAAACGGGTCTCATTTAAATTTCTTCGGATTTTACTGACGAATTACGGACGACTCATCAATTTTGTGTTTCGTCAGTATTCATCCGAAATTCCTCACTAATTTTTGAGGAAACCCAGTACCTCAGGAAATTCGTTCTGAATTTCCCTGTTTTCTTGTAGTGTTGGTCTTTCTATATTCCTACTGATAATTTACTTGCTCTTTTGCATGCTCACCTCCAAGAAAGATACGGCAATCGAAGAATAAGATAGAGTGCTAAAGTATAACCAAGGGTTTTTTTTGTAAATTTTCTCATCCATAGGTCTTTGAGAACGCTTAGGGCCATTTTGGCTTTTGAAAAGCATATTTGAGTCAAATATACGTATGTTGCATGACGAGAAAGTAAAACGATAGAGTGTGCAAAATTAAAAGACACACATAGATTTGTTAACGGGACTCGGTATCCCTACATTATGGGGACCAAGTCCCAACTTCATTCACTAAAAAAGATCGTAATCTACAATTGCTATATGACATCCACCACTCTTTCCTAAAAATACAATAAAAGAAAGAAAAAACTACCAATAACGTCTTTTCTAACGAGTGTAGACACCAACCATCGACAAGCCTCATCATCTTGTGTGGTGGGACGACGTCATACAAATCTCATGTCCATCTCACTTTTGAACCCTAGATGCGTGCCTCATCATGTCACCATATTGTTCTATCTAATCTCTCCCAAACGAAAACCCTAACCTCCTAATGTTAGGCTTCTCTATGAAACAATGCCCATATGACTTCCCATTTATGAGCTCAAAGCCCACATGGCTTTTTTCCATTTTTACAAATCTTCTACGTCTGTTGGAACACGTCTCTCTTGTTCCAGCGATTACTGTTCTTCCTTCGATTTTGCCTTATTCATATCATGAGTGTGGATTCTTGTTATGACAGACCAGACGCTCTCCTGGACTAGATGCCCATTCCAGAAAAGATGCCCCCTAGACTAGATGACCCACTGGGGCCCAATGTCCTTCATAGGACAGACTTCCGTCATAATTCATGTCCAACTCCCTCCCCTTTGTATGATATTGTCCGCTTTGTGCCAAACTAGGATAACCCTCAAGGATTTGGTTTTGGATTTTATTCCCAAATGTCTCACACTAAGTTGGAGTCTGAACTCTATTTATATATTACACTTTATATGTCTAATATTCCAATGTAGGACTTGTATTGTTCTGGACCATACGCCCTCCTGGGCCATACGCCAATTCTAAGCCATATGTACTCTAGACTAGATGCCCCCACTGAGGCATGATGTACTTCATGGACCAGATATCTGTCATAAATCATTTTAAACTCCCTCCCTTGATACGATATTGCAAATTTGGACCAAACTGGCAAAGCCTTAACAGATTTGCTTTTGGACTTTTATTCTAAAAGACTTCGCACTAAGTTGAAGTTGGACTCTATTTATAGATTAAATTTTCTCTGTCTAATATTCCGATGTGAAACTTGGATTGTTCCTTAACAATTCTCCTTGAGAAATTAATAAAAATCAATGATTTTACTTCCAAAAAAGGAAGGCCTCTCCAGTATTCCTTTTGAAAAGCCAAGGAAAATGGAGTTTGATTTATGAAAGAATCTTTTATGAAGTTTGTTTTTTTTTTGTCAACCAAACGTTAATTAGAAAGTAATACCCAAATTGGTTGCCAGTTATGAAGTTGGATTCTCTCTCTCTTTATTCATTTTGACTACTAGGATGCTATTGAAAAACACAAAAGAGAAAAATAATGTAGAGTTGTAAGCCGAGAAGTTTCATGCGTCTCTCAGAAGAGAGCTTAACAAAGTGAAAAAAGAGAAAATAGCCCACATCTACTACACATCTGGTTCTCGTATAAATATTATGCATGAGCAAAGTACAAATCAACACCTAGTTTACATTAGCAGATGTTGGCTTAAGGGGTTTAATCATTAAATTAAGAAAAAATTGTCAAAATAGGAAAAAAATGAGATGTTTGTTTTTATGGGATAAATTCCTATTTGTGTCATTTTTCCTTCATTATCCTTCTATTAATAAAAAATAATGAAAAAATAGTTTTAGAAGCCAGAAAATTGTCAAAAAAATAGAAGAGATGGATGAAGTACTTATATCAACATACTTTTATTTTTGTTTAAGTTTTAAAAAATTTAATAAGTATTTCAAATTTTGCTCTAGCAAAAACAAATTTTAGGTTCTGTAAAAAAACGGCAAAGTGGAACTGAAATTCTACGTTTTGTTAGGCAATCTACGTATATTAAAACGAATAATCTAACTTTCAAGGGGTATTTGCAGGAATGACTCAAATATTAGAGTCAATTGCAAAACTAACCTTCTCTCTCCTCCTTTTCTAAAATACCAAATTCTACCCTTCCTTCTTCCTCATATTAACCAAAATTGCCATTAAGCAGACTTCTCTTGAAGTCTGCTCGAAACACACAAGTACTAAAATGCCCTAAAAAAGTAAACAAAATAACAAAAGTGTCATCTTCTTCCATCTTCCCAACCACCATTAAGAACCAAAATTAAAGCTTTGAATGCTTCATTTAATGCAATTTTCGAGCTCTAAAACAACAACATTAGTATCAAAACTTCATATTTTCTCATATTCTCTCCATTTCAAACCAAAAATCTCAAAAAAATTAGATTTTTCAAAATCTCCATTTAGATCTCAACCATTTCGTCGATTCTAGAACACATAACAACTCAAATCACTTTGGGTTCGATTATGGGCACTTAGAGTAGCTAAGAGACAATGAAAATCAAATCAAGATAAACTCCCAAATTTCATTCTTAGATTTTATATCTGTGTTCTGCAGACTTCTAGTGAAGTCTGCAGCCATAGTAGACTTCTCTGGAAGTCTACTAGTCAACGCAGATGTTAGTTTTGTATTTGAAAANCTAGTAGACTTCTGTGGAAGTCTACTAGTCAACGCAAAGGTTAGTTTTGTATTAGAAAACTATTTGAGTATACTTCTCAGGAAGTCTACTCATTTCTTTGAAAACAAAAAAATGATGGCAGACTTCAAAAGAAGTCTACTCTGAGAAGGCAGGTTAGTTTTGTAGTTGACCAAAATATTTGACTTTTTAGAGTAGACTTCATGTGAAGTCTGCATAAAATAGAGGTTAGTTTTGTAGTTGACCAAAGTTTGACTTGCTAGAGCAGACTTCAAAAGAAGTCTGCACGGGTTAGTTTTGTATTTAACCAAAGTCACANCTTTTTGGAGCATACTTCAAAAGAAGTCTGCGTATATTTTGAAAAGTGAGTAGACTTCAAAAGAAGTTTGCGTAAGTGTAGTAGACTACAAAAGAAGTCTGCGATCCTGAGGAAGTCAACCTACCTTTCAGAATTCTCGAAAGCAGACTTCTCGAAAGCAGACTTCTATAGAAGTCTACTATTGTTATGCAGACTTCTATAGAAGTCTACTATTTTTACGCAGAATTCTATAGAAGTCTACTCCAAAAGTCAATGTTTTGGTCAAATACAAAACTAACCTGCGCAAAATGAGTAGACTACAAAAGAAGTCTACTCACATAGTAGACTTCTCAGAGAAGTCTGCTAAAAAAAGTCAAGATTTTGTGATTTTGGTCAACTACAAAAGTAACCTAAGTAGACTTCTAAAGAAGTCTACTCGAAAAGACAATATTTTGGTCAACTACAAAACTAACTTCCTTTTTGAGTAGACTTCACATGAAGTCTACTCAAAATAAATCCAAATTACATAACTAACCTAAATGAAGTCTACTGTGAGTAGACTTCAAAAGAAGTTTACTTGTAGACTTCAAAAGAAGTCAACTACATGTTTTTGGAGTAGACTTCAAAAGAAGTCTACTACGTTNAAGTCTACTACGTGTTTTTGGAGTAGACTTCATAAGAAGTCTACTTGGCTTTTAAGGAGCAGACTTCTTTTGAACTCTGCTTTACGAATAATTTTTGAAAATGTGTTTTTAGTTTGTGTATAATAACTTTTTTTTGGATTTTCTTGTTCTTTCATGTGTGTTAGTTATTTTTTTTTGCTTATGTACCAATTAGACATTTTTGTTTTATCATTTATTAAAGTATATATTTTCATCTTAGATTAGTCATTTTGATGATTTTTCACCTAAAGTCTACTTCGTGTTTTTGGAGTAAACTTCACCCGAAATATGCTTTAAGAATAATTCTTGCAAAGAATGGTTCACTTGTCTATGTATACCATTTTGTCATAAGAGTTTGTGTTTTTTAGGTATCAAAATTTGGCGAACTCTTAACTTAAAGACATTTTCGTTCAATTATTCACATGATGAAACTATAATATATGAGTTAAGTCATATTCCGTCATAATCTTAAGTCATGTTCCTTCATAAGCTTACTTGATATGGTTACTAATTAGAAGAATTCCTTTAATAGATAAATGCAACAAATTGTTCTTAACATCCTTTCACATTAAACACATCTCTCATTTACAATGATCTTACCATTCTTTAAAGTTGAATGACTCATTCAAAATTTATACTTTCCTTATACATTTATCATCATATTGCATATAAAAATTACATCGGTGGGTTTAAGAGATTCTCCACCATCAATTGAAAAAAAATCGAATTAGAGGCTCCTCTTCTTCGGTCATATGATCTGCTCCGTTACGGACTATACATTTTGGCAATATGCGCGAGAATATGTCAATGTCTTCTTCATTCAACAGCCATTGACTATAATAGTAGTCTGCTCTAGAAGTCTGCTGTAGAAGTCTACTGTAGAAGTCTGTTGTAGAATTCTGCTATAGAAGTCTACGCGCTCGGGGAATCCATAAGTTGCTTAAGATCAACGGTGATAAATGGTACTCACAGAACTATTGCTCGTGCTAGATACGTTTGTAGGTTGAGAGTAGTTGTATCTTCTCATTCTGTTTCAAAAAGTAAAGATCAATACACATCAAACTCTAAATAGCTTCCATTATGTATATTTGTGTAAATTACAGATGAACAACAATTCACTTTGTAGGAAAAGTTCCAAAACTACAAAAGAATGAAAAAAAATCAAAAATGAAATATGTGAGAAAGAGATTAATGCATGAACAATCAACAAATAAGGTCGAAAGGAGATTAAATGATGAAGGAGGAGCTCACGGTGGTGGTAGCGGCGGCGACGACGGTGGCGGCGGCGGGGGTGGCGGCGGCTGTGGAGGAGGAGGAGCAAGGGAGGAGGAGGATGGAGAGAAAAAATGTTTAAAAAGATTTTTTTTTGTTTTAGTAAGTGAAACCCTAAAAAATTACTTATATATGTATTCAGTTAGGGTTTTTTTAAACATAAGTAGACTTCTAGAGAAGTCTGAAACGAGCGAGAATCCTAATTTTGAGCGAGAAATTAGTTTTGTTCTGGCGGGAAAATAAATTTTACTAATATTTGGGCGGGAAAATGGATATGCAGACTTCTCCTGAAGTCTACTTAATAAACTTCGTAGCGAAGTCTGCTAAATACAAAAAAAAAAAAATTTATGGATATACATAAATTATTTGCTTTAATTTGACTTAATTTTATGAAATTTTAATTTACATACCTTGTAATTGATTAGATTTAATTTATGGATATGAATTTTTACTTAAATTACTTTTTTCAAATTTTTTAATTTAAAAAATGTTTAATTTCATATGTAGACTTCTTCAGAAGTCTGCATCGGAAACCTAAGTAGACTTCAACTGAAGTCTAACATCGGGCGGGAAAATAAATTTTAAGCGGGAAATTCGGTGGGAAAGTAATCCTTAATAAAATTATAATTTTTTGTGAAGTCTTCTAAAACAAAAATTTATAATTTTTAGAATTCTAAAACAAAAACACGAAAATTTATAATTTTTAGTCGAATCCTTAATAAAACTAATTTGTAAATGTTTGTAATATTCGTAATTAAACTTGTTTGTACTAATTTAACATTTATAACAAACAAATTTTGAGTTCTAAAGTCAACCCTTAAAGTTTAGACCAAAACTCTCAACAACAAACCATGCACATTTGTTTCCCCAAATCCTAAACCCTAAACCCTAAACTCTAACCTAATTGATCTTAGTTGCTTTAAATTCACTTAATTTTATGAAATTTTAATTTATATATCTTGTAATTGATAAAATTTAATTTATGGATATATAATTTTACTCAAATTATTTTTTCTAATTTTTAAATTTAAAAACAATGTTTAATTACAGATGCAGACTTCTTTAGAAGTCTGCATCAGATCCATGTGTTATTTCTATTCTGATTGATATTAGTTGCTTTAATTTGACTTAATTTTATGAAATTTTAATTTCTATGCCTTGTAATTGATAAGATTGAATTTATGGATATACATTTTTACTCAAATTACTTTTTTCAAATTTTTTAATTTAAAAACAAAGTCTAATTACAGATGTAGACTTCTTTAGAAGTCTGTGCCGGATGAATGTATAGTTTCTAACCTAATTAATATTAGTTGCTTTAAATTGAATTAAATTTATGAAATTTTAATTTATATACCTTCTAATTTGTAAGATTTAATTTATGTATATACATTTTTATGAAGTCTACTGACTCCGTTTCAGACTTCTAGAGGGTATAAGGGTAATTGTTTCTTCTATTTTTTTGTTTGGTGACAAGGGCTTTGAATGTAATTTCCCTACCCCCAAAAGTTAGTTTTATTTAAAAAATATATTTTGGGTTACTTTCATTTTTAAAATTTTGTTTTAGGTTATATTTGTCAATTCCCCAACTTTCAATGTAATTTTAAATATGAGGAATATTATATCTACAGATTTCAAAGCGAGTTGCAAATTTTTTGGAATAAATCGTTTACTCTTACGTTGTTAGTCTAATATTTTTAGAATAAATAATCAACAAATACTCAAATGTCTACTTATAGCAGAATTAACTTTCAAACGTCTTCTCTTATTTCTACGCAAAGCGTAAAATCTATTCTACGGATAATTACAATTATATCTCCGAAAATATTGGAAGTGCNATTTAAAAACAATGTTTAATTACAGATGCAGACTTCTTTAGAAGTCTGCATCAGATCCATGTGTTATTTCTATTCTGATTGATATTAGTTGCTTTAATTTGACTTAATTTTATGAAATTTTAATT
>OVAN01009813.1:0-16488 GCA_900406275.1 Anastatica hierochuntica | reverse complement strand
GTTTAAAATTTAATATATTTTTTTTCCTAAGAACTCCAAATTGAGTAACACCATTGGACAACCAAACTTTAATAGAGTTCTTAACTATTTAAAAAAGACAAAAAAAAATATTTAAAAATACTTAAAAACTCCAGTGGTAATATTACCATTGGAGATGCTCTAAAGGCTTTGTCTAAAGGCTTTGTTGCAAGTGTCCTAGTCCCATATATAAATTCAGCGGACAAGAGGTTGGGTCGTTTAGAATTCAAGACAAAGTCGCTGTCGGCCAAATAGATTCCGTGATCTCATGAAAGTCTAATTCACAACGTTTTACACAGCTTATGCTTGAGCATAATATCGAAAAAATTATATGTATTTGCCCAAATCAACTTTATATCACCTAAGTCATACGACCAACGGACAGCAAATCCAAATTTTACTATGTCAAAATGTTACGCATACCTTCCATATAATCGACACGTATATTTACATCGACTATCTTATTTGATGATTAATCGACTATCTTATTTGATGTTTAAATAGTATTAAGTTTCAAAGACTTCCAATTCAAAAACAAATGACAATGAGTGAATTGGTTCATGTTTTTTATACGTTACTCAAGTTCTTTTTTAGGTTTCCGATATGCCATACTTTCTCCAACAAATATGTCAACTACAAAATAATCACATTATATTTTGTATTTCTTATAACTAATAACCGTTGTTAAGATTTTTTACGATTATATAACGGTTGATGTAAAATATTGATAATAACTCATTAATATTCAACCTCCTCCACGACTTAGTTAGCAACAAAGGTTACAGAAATCAAAAACAAAACGATAATGATAGCGATTCATAAAACTGTTACGGCCAACAAATATATATTATTAGATTACTCATTACTCTCTAGGATAATTATAATAATGGTAACCATAACTCTTGTCTTCTTCACGTTGCTGCTGCTGTTGAGAAGTTAACGAGGAAGAAGAAGACGATGAAGGCGTTGAAAATGGCTGCTGCTGACCGAAGAGACTCGATGTGTAGTAAGATAAATCAACGTCATTGTTACTCGTAAGCAACTGTGCGTATTGAAGTATGTCTTGGTTATAAGTTGTTGGCCACGACGTTGTTGTAGAAGATGGAACAAGTTGCGGAGGAGGTGAGTTCATTAGTTCACCACTTCCTCTAGGTGCGACATAGGTTGTGGTGGTAGGGCCTTGGACACGTTCAGGGAAGTTGAGTTTAGCTTTAGTGCCTTTGAATTTGAGAGCGGCTCGGTCGTAGGCTAAAGCAGCTTCCTCTGCTGTCTCGAAAGTCCCAAGCCAGACTCGGGCTGCTTTCTTCGGGTCGCGAATCTCGGCTGCCCATTTACCCCATGGTCGTTGCCTTACTCCTCTATAGTGTCTTTTTCTTGGTTGATCTTGAAGAACATGTGACAAAAAAAGGAAAGAATCAAGAAAGTTACATATTGCATGTGCAATTTTTTTTTGATAATTCGGGTGTCCTGGTTCCACCGAAGTGGGTCCAGACTAGCCGGCCGGGGTCCTAGGTCAAGTCCTTTTTGGATACATAGTACCATGGACATCTCCTGCGCCGTTGGTCCCGGGGCGTTGGGGCGCATGTGAAAGCCCCAAAAGTGTCCAGAGACGATGTGATGTAGTTCCGTCTACCAGGATTCGAACTCGCAACCTATCGCCAGGAAGGAGCTCGCTCTTACCGGTAGGCCATATTGCATGTGAAATTCTACGTGCATGCATTTAACACACAAAAAGTTTCTACATGCATGCATATGATAAGAATTATGCTACGTACGTGTGACTTCAATGAATAGCTATAGCATGGGAATAATTTGAGAGAAAATTAGTATGATATTTATGACTACGGATAAACAAAAGTAGACGATTTAATTTTTTTGAGATTTATGATTTCAATAATGATGCATAATATAACTGCGTAGATTATGATCTTATAATTCCATATTTACTATTCCTCTCATAAAATACAATTTTGTTTTTTAATCCTATTTATGACTTTTTATTTGGAATTGTTCACCAAAAAGAAATTCACCAAGGTGATTTTTGGTGAATTAAAGAAATTTTCATCAATAAAATTCTTTGCAATAAAAACTACACCGTATCTTGAACTTCCATGTTTGATTGATTTCGACTATATTTTTGTTTTCTACATGAAGACATATAATTATAAATTTAGCGGTTCTTTAAAATGTGGCTTTTGATAAAGACTCTTGGTACGAGTCATATTTGGCTTTGAACGAACCTAAAAAACAAGATAATCATGTTGAAATTAAGACCTCAAAATATAAACAAAAGGACACACATAAAGCCAAATGTTCAATTAATGAAACGTGCTTGGTCAAAATTAGTCCTATCTAGTTAGGTAAGAAGCCATAAGTAGTATACCTATTTATGTTTCGACGAGTTTGTTAAAACATGGGTTATTAAAATATTGTCTAATCCAAAAACTTCCAAATTAACAACACATGTATTTAAATAAAAAAAAAGACAGACACGTAGTAACCTAATCGGTGTTTCAATTTAAAGGTAGAAGGAAAGTTCTTCACGTAAAGTAGATTATAAGATAGATCGATTTATCGAACTTGAATTTTTCAGCTTCCTTTTATATAAAACTTAACCTATACAAATTCTTTTTTTCCTACTTAAATTAATTATTATTATTATTAATAGCAAGTGTTTTGTTACATCAACTAGTTGTTATTAGAGACATATATATAATCAAGAACTATTTATGATAAATATTTCACTCAATTAATTACCTTGGTGTTGTTGAAGTTGATTATCCGAAATGTTAAGCTCATGTTTGATATACGGGTCTGACTTTTCGGCTGCCGGATTCTCTATGACACGGCTGAGAGCGGAGACCATGGCCGTAACGTCAGACTCATTCCACGACGAATTCTCATCCTCCGCCGCCGCCGATGTTTCCGGTGGAGCCAGTCCCTTTCCATACCTCCGATCCACTTTTACAACAAAACTAGTGTATTCACAAGTATGTAACACACACACAAACACCCAAAGAACACAACGTGTGTGTGTGTATATGTACAAGACTTTGGAACTAGGAACTAAGTTTGTAAGAATTTGTTTTGTAAAACAAGTAGAGAATAGAGATTAGAACATGAAGCTCTTGGATTAGTGATGAAGAAGTTGGAGCAAATAAGGGTTTTCTTTACTTTTTTTTATACTATGGAAGAGGAGAAAAAGGGTTTATAAAGAGAAGCATATAGTGAAGAGGAAGAAGAAGATTATAATTTAAGTGACAAAAATGTTTTGACATGGTGCGGGGTGGGACCTTTCATTGAGTTCTTAGTTATCTTTTCTTTTTCCTCAAATCTTTTTATTTTGGGAGCTTCTTGTTAGCTTCGCATGTTTTGGTAATAGTGTTACGCATAAATTTAGGAATGAGTGCAAAATAAACTTTTTTGATTTTTTCCCCTTGTATATAATGAGTTTTCCTCTATATGGATTGTAGAGCTATGCGGAAAACTGAATCCGAAAATTCGAACCAAATTCAATTCGGTATGAAAAATCTGTTTGATCTTCAAAAATATTTGAATTAATTTGTTAGATGGTATTTTAGTTATCGTGTGTTATTTAATTGTTAATACGAACCCTAATTGAATACGAATTCTGAAATATCCGAACGAAATCCAAATTCAAAGCTTAAAACTTTGAAAAACCAGAAACTGGAAATAAACCGAAAAATTTGAGTATGAAGTTTTGTATATACTCATATTTTATATGCGTTATTGAATTTTAGCCGAACTCATCTAGATATGAGCTAAATCTTATCTGATTTTTAAATATCCGAACAAAGTTTAAATTTATACTCATGAAACCAATATCCCAATGAACACAAAGTGATCTCAAACGCTAGATGAATTGGTATAGTAGATATTTATTATATTTTTGAAATTCGACTGTATATTTGATTTATTCTATACGAATTAAAATCTATATTTGTTTCGCTTTCTACTCTCATTTTTTAAAATATTATTTACATAAAAAATTGAAAGGAAAATAAGAAATTCAGAATAAAAACATTTTAGTAAAAGGCCAATTATTATATTTATAGAATAATTTCTTATAAAATATAATTCTTGATTTGTAAGACTTTCATAATATGATAATTAATTTGATAAATAATCACTTAAGAACATTGAAAGAAAGAAGAGAAAAGCCAGAGACTTGTCACAACCATAGTAGACAAATCCAATTTGTCGTTTTTTTGTGGATACACTACACACAAACAAACAGAAATATAGAAAGAGAAATATAATCCGAATTCAACATTTATTTTCTGTTCTTTTCAATAGTTTACCTAAAATTTTGATTGAATCCTAAATTTATGTCCGGTGATATGATCTCCACCCACAAAATGATGGATTTGACAGATTTCTTACAAGGGAAAATAAATAAAAGACATCGCTTAAAATAAAATAAACTTTTACCTTTTATTTTTTTTTTGGTTTCCCTAATGGAGTTATAGAGTATACTAAAAATATTCGCATGCTTCGGGGATTATGAGACCATCCCCAATGGAGTATTTTAAGAGTTTCTTAGCACAAACTCTTAGGATAAATAATAATTTAAAATTACAGTAGTTAAGGATTGGATTCTTAAAACTCTTAAATAACCGATACTAGTACTGTTTGCGCGGGCTCCACGACATATGGCGGTCCGCGACTGGTTTTTTAATTTTTTTTTTAAACAGAAAAAAAAATTAATAAAAAGTTATTAAAATTTTGTTTTAAGCACTCCAATGGTGGGTAACACCATTGGAGATGCTCTGAACACGTAAATTAAAAAGAAACGAGGGATATAGACAAAATGAAAAAGAACAAAAGTGGCATGATTCGTAAACTCGAAAAAGGAAAAAGAAGAGAAAATAAATTTGGAAATATATGTTTATGGGACCTTTCTATTAGAGATAAATAATGTTAGAGATAGATAACGTGTTACAATCGCTGGCCGAACGGTTTTCAATCAAAGACCGAAAGAATTTACGCTATTTTTTGGGCATTGAAGTCACCAGAACGCAAAATGGCATCCATCTGATGCAACGACGCTATATCTTAAACATTCTCGCAAAAACCAATATGATGGATGCCAAAGATGTTACTACACTTCTGCCCACGACACCAAAATTGACATTGACTAGTGGCTCACCCCTACCAAATGCGACGTAATATCATTATGTAGTGGACAACCTCCAATATTTAGCTTTCACCCAACCAGATATTACCTATACAGTCAACCGGTTCTCACAGTTCATTTGTCGTCCAACTGATGAACATTGGCGCGGTGCCAAGCGATACTTGGTTGCCACACCATACCACGGTATATTCCTCAACGAAAACTCTCCCTTAACATTCCATGGATTCTCTGATGCAGATTGGACTGACGACCCACATGACTATGTCTCCACCAACGCCTACATCATTTACATTGGTGAAAATTTGGTATCTTGGTCATCAAAGAAACAAAAAAGAGTAGCTAGATCATCAACGGAGGCGGAGTATCGTGCCATCGCAAACATCGCTGCGAAAATCTGATGGATCGCATCTGTACTCACAAAACTCAGTGTCCGACTAAGTACATCTCCGGTCATTTATTGCAATAACATCGGTGTCACATATCTTTGTGCCAATCTTGTGATCCACTTCCGGATGAAGCACATTGCATTGGACTATAATTTTGTTAGAAACCAAATACAAGGAGGATCTCTACGTGTCTCGCATGTTTCAATGTACGATCAATTAGCCGATGCACTAACAAAACTGATTTCTCGTCAAGCTTTCATTCACGCACGGTCCATGATTGGAATGAGACCACTCCCTCCATCTTGAGGGGGTGTATTAAAAAAAGAATCTCTATATATGTTAATTGTATATACTGTCTTTATTTCTTCGGTTATTGTCTCTTGTCTATACAACTATATAATTTAATACATAGATCATTCAACCCTTTCATGGTATCAGAGCTCATATCCATATAATCCAACCTGATCCAATCAATCCGACCCAAAGTTGGTCCATTGATCGCTACCCAAAAATAGCGATCCTTAGCAATATTAGGTACAAATATCCCGAGAAAACCATCATCTCGAGGGGGCGTATTAGGTATAAATATCCCATATCGAAAGTTGGAAGTGATCCTTAGCAATATATAAGGGACATGAGTCAATCCACTTATCATCAGTTGGTTTAAAGTTGGAAGTCCATGAATACAAAATTTTTTACTCAATTCATAAACAAAAATTTGTTTGTCGATTAATATGGTTCATTAATTTAAATAAAAAAAGATATATTTCAATTTCTTATTTTGTTACATCGTTATTGTGAGGTCCTAATTTATAGAGAAATAATAGTGTGTTCAGAGAGTTTTTTTTACACAAGTGTGTTAAGAGAGTTTAAAATGATAGATTTGGCTAGTTATATCATCATGATGCACTTATTTTTCGATAACTTGTCCTTAGAGAATTTCACAGTTAAATGTGTTTGTGTTTGAGTAGTATTAAGATGGATGACCTTCAGTAAAGTGATTTTTGAAATTGTGCCAGTGAGATGAGAACAAAACACTCGAAAATATTGCGTAGTGATTTACAAAAACAGTAAATCAATTCTTTAAAAAGCTCATGGAATAAAACTGTCAGACAAAATGGGTCTACAGATCCAAAGAGATGTGTTGGAGTTTACGTTTAAAAAGTTAATTTTTGTAGACTTTAGAAAAAGAAACGAGAAAAGAAAGAGAAACATAAACACTGGGAAAAAAATCTTCCATGATTTCTTTGCTTCTCATTGGATTTTACTTTCTCCTCCGAAACCATATATTTTCCAATTTGTGATCTCTAATTTCACATGAAACAAGCAATTACACAAAAGGGCCAAATTTTTAACTAAACCAAATCCATTATGTGGTGATCTGTTAACATAGAGTCGAGGGCCCATTTATATTGAAGGTTCATCCAAGAATGAAAATTTTTAATTTATGTTTTTTTGTGTTCCTTACTGATATTTGAGTAGTTTAGTCATTACATTTTTCTCTCTCTCTCGGGAGTTGATCATTTTATTAATGAAAAATAATATTTGCTACAAAAGAGAAGATAAGTTTACATATATAGAGTAATCGTCAAACTTGTCCTACCATCGGATCGTATTTTAATGCGATAGAAATTTATCAAAAGAGTGTTAGTTAGTTTTGGTATCAATGTCTTCTCGTTTATCTGTAAGTCATTTTCTCATAAAAACTAAAAGAAATAATTAATGGAAACGGCTGATCGAAGATTTTAAAAATAGAGAACAAACGGTTAAACCATGAATTTGGATTCTTTTAAATTTTTTGGCTCTTCTTTCATCTAAAAGTTTGAAAAGAATTCAGATTTTGGAAGTCCGTCTCCTAAAACCATTTCCAACCAATTATGACCTACAAAAGTGTAACAGTGGTCATTCACTTATTGAACGAAAAAAGAAAATTAAACAACAAGTCTCCAAAACGTCACACCACTACCTACCACGAATCGCCGCCAAAATAAACATCAAACCAATTTCGTCACCCGCAGGGAAAAGAAGATTGAGCAAACCAAGACCACCAAAACACCTAATTCCAAAAAAACAAAGACCGTCGATCCACAAAAAATCATAAATAAACGAAAAAATTATCGTTCTACAAGGAGTTGACAACCCCCAAAAATTACACCACACAAAACAAAGAAGATTTGGATTAGATCCACTTCTCCAAGCAAAATCTAAAGTTCTTAAACTTAAAAACTACCACTGAAACAAAGAAATTAACGTAGAGAATTAAAAAGCATGAGGGTCCACTCGCAACGTAGCCACCGAACGCGGGAGCAAACGGAAACGGCAAACAAATCGGCAAGTGAGAGAGATGAGCAATCTATACTCTTTTTGGTGGACCAAAAACCATAAGAGAAAAACTTGCTATACGAAACCGAATTATAGTTGAATCGTAACTAAACCAAAATTTATCTATAAGTTGTTTGGTTTTATTAGTAATCAAAAACCAGAAAACAAAACTATTTAATGTGAAACAAACTACACCATATAAAAATTAATCTTTCCTCGATTTCAAATTAAATATCATTAAAAAAAATTAAACTAAGAGTCGCTTGAGACTTTTTAATGTAAATTTTTATATTAAATATCAAATATAACCACAAATCCAATTAAAATACCAATAGTCAACTTATATACTTTAGGAGTATCATTGACTTTATTAGAATTGTATATTTTGAACTATATATACCTTTAAAAATAGAATCACACAAACTAGGATTACACAACAATACTGCATAGGCACCTTCACATTTTGTTCCAACAAAATCAATGGATTCTACACCAAATCACTTGGACCAAATTATCCAAGAAAGAACAATTTTCTCAAGTGTTGAAGAATCTAGCTATCACACATGCCTCCATTACTTCTAAGGCCATTCTTGATTTAATGCATCTAGGAGTCTTGTATTGACCTATGGAAGCACCTTGTGAGATGAAGAAGTCCATGAGAGAATCAAACGTTCCTTGACGCACCACTCTTATCTCTAGAGGCCCTATCGATCCATCTTTGAACCGACATCTCTTGTATACATTGTCAAGCGAATCCTCCATCACTAAACAACACTTGGAAATGGCATCTTCATTGACCTCAAACTGATTCTTCTTCTTCTTCTTCTCTATCTCTTTCGACTTCACTTCCCAATAAACCACATAATGACCAGGATATGTTGAGGTATCAGCATAGCTAGTGAAGTCTATCAGCATGAGATCCGATAATTCCAGAACTAGCTTCGCTTGAGATACCGCCTTAAAGAGATCTTCTTCATTGGTTTTATCGGAATCAATACTTAAGACAACATTCTCTCTTCGTAGAAACTTAAACTGCGGCGCGTTATTGTAGAAACCAGTCACCACTAGAATATCTCCAACTCTCATTCTATACAATCCTGAAAGAAAAACATAACATTTTAATTAGTTAAAACCATATAATAAAAAGAACAACATTATTTGATATGCTTAATCTCACCGGAGAAATTTGTAACCACGGGTTCATAAGTACAACCAAGCTTCACATCTTCAAGGTCAACAACATCTCTCTTGTCTCCATCCATTGGTATGAACTCAAAGTAAGACATGTTAGGCATGAAGGCATAAGAAACATCTTCAGGTTTACACAAAGGATCAAGATTGATCCCGAACGTTGTCTCCGAAGAACCATAAGTTGTCGAAATTAGAGGCAAGTCGTTGCAATAATAGTTCAATGTAGGAACATATTGTCCCATTGAACCGGTAGTAACGGTTTCAATATATTTAGTTCTTGGCCAAAGTCTTGTGACTATACCTTTCCAAGACTTTTGGTTACAAATTGTTTCGATTGTGTCCGCTAATTCAGGACGTGGCCCTCCAAAGACTAAAGACACGGCTTGTCGACAACCCGAGTCCGTGATCCAGTTGCTTAGATGGCCAGACCGGATGTTTGAACACAACTCCTTCCATGAGTTTTCAAGAAATTTGATTGCTCGGACCATAGCTGAAGAGAAGATGGAACCCATTCTCACAACTTCTTCTCGTTGGACTAAGCCGCATAGCAAATGGCAGTATATACTTTGGGTGTTGTTAGGACATAATATGACTTCATCAGGGCTTGTATACGAGTAATACCAGTTCGATGGCCGGTTCTTGAAATAATCGCTTTTGAAATAGCTACTTGTTGCGACTCGTGCAGGTAAGCCAGAGGGAGTAATGGATTCTTGTTTAGTAAAGAGAAACATCATCCCTTTGCCTTCATCCACACCTTTCACATGCCTAAAACAATTGAATAATGAAAATATATGACACTTGCTTTTTTATATATATAATTGGAATCTTAGCGACAAAGGGCTGAATCTCGGTAGAAACTTACTTGTTTATAACATGCATACGAAGATCGTACATGAATGTTAAATTGTCCAAGTACTTGTTGTTCCATGGCATCAACTTTTGCGCTCCTCCTGAAGTTCCCGAGCTACAAAAAGAAAGAAACACTCAAGACATTTAGTTTTCTTTACAAGAAAGATTTAAAAGAAAGTCTTCTTTATGTTACCTTAGCAAGAAACCGGTAATAGGCCGGGCCGATATGACATCAGATGGCTCTCCATTAACGACTCGGTCGATATAAGGCTTAACATCTTCATAAGTTACGACCGGTACGTTTTTCTTGAAGAGTTCTTTGTCAAATCTATCGATGAGAAAACGTTGGAGGTACTCTGTTTTCGCGTTACGCGTAAGGATCTCTTCCAACAAATCGTCTTGAATTTGCTTCACATTTGAAGTTAGATTCTTGAGGTTCTCCTCCATTTCATTGTTGATGGGTTTCATATTTGGTTCTCTCTCTAAATTCATATGAGAAGAGAGAGTGAATACATAGTTGTTTATATAGCAAGAAGATAGAAAGTAAATCAACTAAATTGATTTGGCAGTTTGTGAGTCTCCGTCAATTATATTTTTTTAACACTGAAATATATTTTATTCGAAATAATAATTTCATGCACAATTAAAATTTATAGTAATGAATCAGTATACAAAAGAGTGTGAAAGAAAAAGCATAAAGCTAGATTTTAATTTAAAAAAGTAACATATTTAAAATATATGATGTGGGATAAATCAAACATCGTACCACATTAAAAAAAGTTTCAAGCGATGAACACAAGTTGATATTATTAATTCGATTATATAACTCATCTGTCACAATGTTTAGATAGTATTTTTTAAACTTTAGACAATTCTCCCACGTTAAAAACGATTTGATATTTATTAATTTGATTACTAGAGCTAGATCCCGAGTGCTTTTTTAATTTTTATGCATTCAGTTTATGATTAATCATGTTTAGATTTTTCATATATCTTTGATTGTTTCAAGTTCGAGTTCAGGTTCAATTTTTTAAGATTTATTTACAGAAATACACTTAAAAGGAAAAAAAATTTTACATTTACACCTGTCTTTTAATGGTTCTCAAATATACACCTCAAATATTAGGGTTTAGGGTTTAAGGTTTAGTGATTAGGGTTTAGGGTTTAGCTATTAGGGTTTAAAGTTTATGAATTATGGTTTAGGGTTTAGGGTTTAACGTTTAGGATTTCTTTTAGTCTAGAGGTATAATGGTCTTTTTCATTAAAAAGGGAGGTGTAAAAATAAAATTTTTTCAAGCAGGGGTATTTTTGAAAGCAGACAATACAAAGGTGTATTTTTGTAAGTCTCCCATTTTTTAAATGTTTCAGTTATTTCGAATTTCAGGTTCGAGTTTAAGTTTAAAATTTTTGTGTTTTTCGGATATTCGTATTAGTTCAGATATAGATTTGGTTCAGATAATACTTGATATCTGAAATACCGTGAAACAAATCCATGGAATACTTTTAAAAAACACCAGATTACTAAATTTATTGGTTATTTTATATTTTATCACTTTATGAAATTTTTGTATTTTTGGAAAAAATCTTATTTTAAAAATATTAATATTGTAACATAATTATCTTTAAAATTATAGTTTTCATTTAAGTAAAACAAAATATATTTTAATTTTTTGTGAAAATGATGATTTTAATTTTTAATTAAATATCATATTTTCTTAACTTGTTTTTTAGCACCATTTTCTTAACATAATCTAATTATAAATATATTGAGATAAAAATAATATAATATTTTAATAAATTAAATATTATAATTTAGATGTAATGGTATTTTAAGTAATATACCAAGTTAACGAGATTAACACATGCACGTGAAATGGTAGTTCTGACTCTAACGTGTGAACGATGCCAAGAAGATGCTTTATTTTTCTATGAGCTAATGAGATTAACACATGCATGTGAAATGATACTGGCCCAACGACAATATATAAAGACTTAACAAAATGTATATTTTTGTGACTTTGTTAGTGACACGAATCTTCATGCATCTAAATAATTAATGGAAAATGTTGTTTAACTAACTAATTTTATGGATTCCATAGACATAATTTGGTAGGCCTAATTGTTTTTCTTCTTCTTTTTTTAGCAAAAGTTGGCTTTAGTATGTTTAGCCTGCTTTGTCTATTACAAGGCATATCTACCAACAAGTTAGTAACAAACAAATGGTGGAAATGGTTACCAATAAAAATATCGGTGAAATATATATTAATGGAATAGAGTTATAAAGATGATAGAGAAAAAAAAATTTTAGCAAAATTTCCGGAATTTTTTTCCACCATTTTTCATCACAAATGGTAAATTTTAAGAACATCAAACTGCTCCAAATTTTTTCCTCTAATTATGCAACCATTTACACCCAAAATAAAAATCTAGTAACACGAGTAATCCTTTGATTATCAACCATGAAGATGAGGTTGAGACCGAGATTGATATCAATTTTAGTCAATCTAGAGGCAATTGATAGATTAAACCATTTCAAAAGTTTCAAGACAATCTTGAAACTTTTTTTTTCAAACAAAAAAAAAAGTTTCAAGACAATGAATGGATTACGGTTTTAGGACAGAGAAAACGAAAGTGGGATTCCTATCATTAAGTAATTGCAAGAATTTTCTTGTGGCTTGGTTAGCTGCACCACGTAAATATTTAAAATTAAAAAAGGTGGTCTAAACCATCAAATTGTTGGAACACTAAGAACATTTTCAATGGGAGTATCTTAAAGAGTCTTTATCAATAAGAGACATTTTAAAAAAAATATATATGAAAAGTGAGGAGAGATAATGAGACGAGTTTCTTAAAATCTCTTATTTGAGAAACTCAAGTTTCTCATTGCAAAACTTATTTGACGTTTATAACAATATTATCGGTTTATTCATTTTTTATAGATTAAAATCTTGTCAAATAATTAAATTAATTATATTGCTATTATTATATTGGTGAGATACAATTTCTAAAATACTCATGTGAATATTTCATCATTGTGGATGCTCTAATACTATTGGGTATAAACACCTATAAACTTAAGATTTAAAGGACTAATCTTATAAATATTAAAAAAAACAAAGTAAGATTTGGTATCATAAGATCGTGATATGTCTAATTTAATATTAATAAAATCTTAGCGTTAAAAAAAAAATACTAATTTACAAATTTCACTAAAGGTTTTCGTTTGAACTAAATTACACGTATTGCTAAATCATTCCTTCTATTTCTAGTGGTAGTTTTAACCCTAACAACTAATATTAATCTACAAAAAGTAAAATTTTAGCGTTTTATGGTTGTTTTGTAAAAGCATCTTGCGTTCTCTTATTCCCATTGTTTCATCACTCTCTCTTCAGCTTACTTGAATTCTGAATATTAATTCCTTAAAAGAAGATTCCATAAATGTTTAGTCAATATTTAGAAATAAATTTGCAAAAATCAAAATTTTATGTCATATATGTTTAACTTTCACATATATATATATATATGCGTTTGTAAAACTAAGAAAGTATTATTTTATGTATTTTAAGATTTATTTTAGACGAGTTATGGAGTATATACGCAGCCAAAATTTATGATGTCGCAAATTATTCAACAGTTGAAGATTCTGCAACAACTGGTTTTTTTTTGTTGGTATCTATTTCATGAGAGTCAATAGAGTCTGGAAAATGCAGGGAAATTCAAAAGAGACTTCTAAAACATAATAAAAATGTAAATTCATACATGAAAATTCAACACTAAAGAGTTCACATTAATTGAAACTATTCAAATATAAGACTTGTGAGTCGTGTGACTAGAAACTTTGCAAACAAAATTTCAACAGAATATTCTTTGGTGATGAACAAAATTTATATATTTTGTTAGATAAAATTTGAAAAGAAAACGAAAATACTTTAAAAAAAAACTCACCTGGAGCAAAAACTCAAATCTTCTGAAGATTTTGATACAATGAGTTCACTTTTTTTTTTGAAATATTTTTGAAGGAATACATGAAAGCAAAAACAAAAATAAAAATAAGTAACACAATAGTACCATACGATAGGATGATATATGGTTCTCCTATAAGCTTATCCTACCAAAAGGTACTATAATTTTTTTTTGTTTTGTTCTTTCAAACAAACATTGAGCTTAAAAGTCAAACCTTGTATCATAAATTAATAAAATACAAAAGTATTTTTCACACCACAAAAGAAGGAAAATAACAAATTAGTTCCTTGTCATTTTTTTTGACATCAATTAGTTCCTTGTCATTTTCTTCCTTTCTTTGTCTTCTATTTTTCTTTGGGAAAGTTGTAATGGATAAAAAAAAAAGGTAACTTTGTGGAATAATAGATTGGGGTTGATTAATTAAGAATATAATCATCTGTATTTCTTTATTTAAAAATTAAATAAATTTTAATCGTAATTTGTCATTTTTGTCGATTTACCCCTTCAAACTTCAAATGGCTCTATATATATATATATAGCTCTATATATATATATATATATATATATATATATATATATATATATATATATATATATATATATATATATATATATATATATATATATATATATATATATATATATATATATATATATATATATATATATATATATATATATATATATATATATATATATATATATATATCAAAATGAAATTGTAAATACAAGAAAAAAGTAGATTTTTTTTTTCTATTTAACGTATTTTAGATTTTTTGAAACGGATATATATTTTGCAAATAGATGGAAATTATTATAATGTATGGTTAGACAATATATTTTTATATAACCTATGATTAGATAATCTATTTTCGTGTGCCTATGAATTTCACAAATAACCAAACATCAAGGGGAAAAAACGTAATTGGAATTCACGACTTTATTTGGTAATGTTAAAAGCATCACAGAACAAAATTTTGGGAAGGAGTATTTTTAAAAAAAAATTGAAAAGAGAAAAACATATGTTGTGCAACAAATAAACAGTCTATTTTCGCGTGTCTATTTTTACATAATGTACGATTAGGCAGTCTATTTTCGTGTGCCTATGAATTTCATAAATAACCAAACATCAAGGGGAAAAACGTAATTGGGATTCCCGAATTTATTTGGTAATGTTAAGGGCATCACATGACAAAGTTTTGGAAAGGAGTTTTTTTAAAAAAAAACAAATGAAAAGAGAAAAACATATTCTATGCAACAAATAGACATATTATTTGCTGCAGACGGTCTATATCGATCAGAGGAACAAAATCTTAATTAATTGATGACTTATGTATATTAGACCTAATTATCCTAAAAAACTATTTATTAGTTTTCAATTCTCCTTCAAAACAATATTACCACCCACCCATATATAAAAGGTGGACAATACCCTCTATCACATTCTTTTCATCTTGTTCAATTTGTTTTTTCTTTTCTTTTTTTCACTCCTCACTACAATTTTTCTTCTTTTCTTATTTTATTTTTTAATTCAAAAAATCTTTTATTAAACATTTGATTACACAAAAAATAGTGTCTTTTTCTCATATGTCATTACTTGGATTTTCTTAAATCGGATATATTTCTCAATGAAACTTAAAATTGTTTTATGTTTTACTTAATTGTTGAATAGTAATTCTCTTTTAATGGTACTACTATTTTAACTTATTTTATCAATTTTTAAATGCACTCTCACATACACAAAACCAAACTTTATTTTTTTTATTTATTAATCCTCCCCATAACTTTTTCGTTTATGTTCACATTATGAAAACAGCTCAATGATTTGTAAATTAATTTTTAACCAATTTTAAACTTACTAGTTACCTTCTCTATGGTAACTATAGATTAGTTATTTTTTAAATAGTATTACAATTTTGTGACGAATATTGTCAATTTTTTTACCCACAATTTCCTAAACAAAACCTTTTATCTTTTTCTTAGTTTTAATCACACCACCCTAATGTATTATATTTTTCATTTATTTTTATTACAAGTGTATTTAATAGTGATGTTAACTTAAATTTTATTTATTCTTTTAGTTGATGTCTAATCTTGTTATTTTTCTATGCTCGCATAACTAGTTTGTCTATGAAAAATAGCCAATCTATTTTTTATCATATGGTATGTAGTATTTTTGGACTTTTTGTCATTTGGTGTGGTTTATGACTTCTGTTTCTTTTTTTTTTTTGCAAGTTTATGACTTCTGTTATTAATGGTATTTTCAAATTTTATTATTGATACTAGGGGATACCCCGCGCATACGCGCGGGCGTGTGTTGTATATGTTGTGTTTGTAGTTGGTGTTATATGCTTATGGTTTTTAATTTATGCATTTGGTATTTTTTGTTATATATATATATATATAATATTTAATATGTTGTGTTTTGCTTAAGTGTGCGGTAAAAGAGAGTGTTTTGTTTGACTATAAATATTTTTATTATTTTGTTAAAAATGAAAAATGCAATGTTCATTAAGCAAAATGAAGGATTTTATTTTCATCGTTTGACTCTAATATATTTGATTAGCACTAATTTGTGCACTTGTACTGTTTGCAGTAGCC
>OVAN01009812.1:615-16490 GCA_900406275.1 Anastatica hierochuntica | reverse complement strand
TACTTAACTGTACGCTTGCAGTGATTTCTTGGGTGAAAACCTAAGCCATCAGTTACGATCCCCATTCTCCAACCATTGAACTCTGCTTCTTTGACAAAGAAAGCTCTCTTCTGCTTCATCCAGTTTTAGCCAATTCTTGTGGGCTTTCTGCTCAAGTCTTGCCAGATTTGGTGACGGATTTGTGAGGAGCCTTTGCTGGTAGTTAGAAAGAGTCGTTGCAGCTTCATGAACTCTTTTTTCAAGGTGTGAGAAATTTTCTTTTTAGAAGGCTTTAATAGTCTTTTTTAGGCATTTAAATTTCCTTGATAGTTTGAACATTATTGTGCCTTGTACCTGAAATAAATTCCAAGCAGAGTCAATTGTCTGTAGAAAGGATTTGTTTTTCAAAAGATAGTTGGAGAACATGAAAGGTCTTCTTGAAGGCTGAGATGGAAGACCAAGATGTAAGCAGCATTGGCTATGATCTGAGAAGATCGGCTCAGGGAACTCATCATATGAAAGTGGGAATTTCAACCTCCATTCATCGTTCACAATTTCGCGATCAAGCTTGTTAGCCACATGATTCTCGACTCTTTTATTCCACCAGGTATATGTGTTGCCTCTGTAAGTAAGGTCGGATATATCACACGTCATGAGGCAGTTTCTTAACTCTTCCATTCCTCCAGAAACTCTAGAGCCCCCTAAAGACGATTCGGCGGGATTTACAGATTGATTGAAGTCTCCAAGCAGGACCCATGGGTTATCAACGACAAGAGAGCTAGAGGAAAGGGCTGTCAACTCAGACCAAAGCTGCCTTCTTTTGTATCTGCAGTTTAGAGCATAAACACAGCTAACAACAATTTTTGATTGATATGAGGGAGTTGGATGATGGAGGAGGTCACTTGCTCGGACTTGGAGATGATTGAGACAGATACCGATGGATCCCAAAGGATCTAAATCCTGTCCAGCTCAGCATATTCGTAGTTGGCTTCAACGCTCAAATGAGGGAAGCTAGTCTTGATTCTCTGGAACTTTTGTACCTTCACCTTTGGTTCAATATGGCTGCCAAAAAGAGACCCAGTTTGCCTTATCCACTTCCATATATTCCTACACCGAGAGGATTTATTAAGTCCCCTAATATTCCAACAAAAAACGTTTGCTTTACACATAATGAGGTTAGTGATGAGAGGAGCTTGCGCCCCTGTTACCCGTATTTTATTTCACAACAAGCTTGCTCTCTATATCACGAGCATTCCTTCGCTCACGCTTGGACATGGACTTCTCAAACCCTCTCTCAAACTCCACATCCACTTGAGGGTTGTCATCCTCTTCTGAAGGTGACTTCTCTGATTCCTCATCTGCATGAATACTGTTTTCTGCATCCGAACCGCAGGCTGAATGCTCTTCCTCAGAAGAATCTGAGATTCGGAGGAGGATGAGGAATTTGAAGTGAGTTTCCTCCTTGGTCTGTTGCTAGCTTTCTTTGTTTCAATATTGTCTTCTGCGTTTGCTAGCTTGTTGTTGCGAAGATTAATCTATACAGAGCCTCCTGCTTCCTTAGAGATGTTCTTTGGGACATACATCTGAATAGGCTTTTTATTCCTTTTGAGTTCCTTCTCCTAGAGCGGTCTCTTTGGTTGACCAGTGTTCTTTTCTTGGGGCACTTGTCAGCCATTTGTCCAGAGGAATTGTAATCCTGACAAGTGATGGGGGCAGTGGGGCATCTTTTGATCATGTGTCCAAATGCTTCACAATGATCACATATGGGAGGCATCCAAGGGCTAGACACCAAAACCTGAGCGATTTGCCCTGACTGGAATATGACATTTACCACTTCTGGTAGCTGTTTTCTGGGAACCACTATGGTGAAAACCCGAGCAACCTCAAGGTTGGTCATTTTCAAATTATTCGGATGAGCTGTGACTAGGTCTCCCACCATACTGGTTATACCTTCAAGAGCATCTTCAGAGTATAGTTGGAGTGGTACATTCCGGAAGTCTACCTACACAGGCACTGCTGTTAGCTCAGGGATTTGCGGTTCCAGACCCGGTTCTCATTTGGCAACAAACATAGCTTGGTTTTCTATGAGCCACATTCCTTGTTCAAGGACACGATTTCTGGGGGCTAGAGAGGGGATCTTGATTAGGAAAACTCTTGCAGAGGCTTTAGAAATTGTGATGTCCCTGAGTCTACTACTCCATATTCAATTGATAATGGCGTGTAGAGTACCAGGTGATGGAGGTTTCCCAAGAAATTGTCTGATGACAAAGTCCTTACAGCGATGTTGATTCTCAAGGATAACCGAGTTTGGGATCTCTATGCTCTGTTCTCCTGACTCAAGTAGAAAGGGATCTCCTTTCTTTGAAAGCTTGGCTTTGGAGCCATGGACCACGTCTCTCCAGGTTGGTTTTGCCTTTGAGATCTAGTCTCCTCTCGGCGAGGAAGTTTCTTCTATCTTGTCAAATTCTATTGAAACCTTCAAGACTACATCTGGAGTTGGCTTCGAGTCTTTCGCTGGCTTCGAATCTTTCGCTAGAGTTGGCTTTGAGTCTTTCGTGACCGGGGGTTCTGAAATTGAGGCCAACTGCTGCTGATTAGAAGAGGAATTTGAAGCAGAGGCAACATATTTACCTTTCTTAGGGCTGGAAGGTTGTTGTTCCGAGCTCTCTTTTAGATCTGGAATAGGGGGAGATGGGTTTTGAGAGGTGGCGAGATTACGGTTTTGACGTGGTGGAGAGGGGTTTAGTCGAGGTGGAGTGGGGCGGTGATGAGATCTGTTGGTGGACGGCTTTTTCTTGGCCTTTGGTTGATGCCGGAGACGGAGACCAGGGCCGCTGCCGGCTAGAAACAGTAGTGGTAGTTGTCGTAAGGAATCGCTTTCAAGGAGAGAGAAAAAAAAATATAATTATCAACTCATTTACCACAAGAGAAAGGATAAACTAAAATCTTTTTAAAAAAAATTCCCCTATACATTAGTTGTGAAGTCACTTTGACATGTGTCTTCACCACAATGACTTTCAACTCCAAAATTATGACATGACAACTTCATAGAATTTAATTGGTTTAATTTAATCTTTAATTTAAATACATATTATGACATGACAACCAATTTAATCTTTAATTTTTGATTTTGTTAATTTAAATACATATTATGATTTGGTTAATTTAAATACATATTATGATCGGCTTAATCTTTAAATACATATTATGATTTTGTTAATTTAATCTTTAATTTAACCCTAAATCACATTAATTTTAATTAGACTTTTTTAGTTTTATTTAGTACAGTTAATTATTAGATAGATTTTAACGGTTAGACGTTAGAAAAAATTTAAACGGTTAAATATCAATTTTAATTATTAGATAGACTACGTTACTCTTAATAACCATCAAATCTAATAAAAAAAATATCTCCAAGATCAAATATCTTGGTTTAGTTTATTTGGAAATTGGAAGTCAAGTCTTAGGACAGTTAGGCATCTCTTATACATTAATTAAGAAGTAAGTTTGCCACATGTCATCACCACAATTGTTTTTAACAAAAAAAATTATGACGTAGCAATTTAAGGTAATTTGATAGGTTTTAAATTAATTTGATTGCATATTATATGTCACATATATAATTTGTGATATTGTTTCTATTTGATGCATATTATATGTCACATATATAATTTGTGACATTGTTTCGAAATTATTAACATTTTAAAGATAATTTATCCGCGCATTGCGCGGAGAACCATCTAGTTGTAAGTAAATAATCATAATTATACATGAGTTTACATAAAGAATGATATATAATTGTACTCGAACGTCTTCATTCTTTATTTTAAAAACTAGAAATTTTTTGCACGAAAATACTAAGATATAATCAACTAAAACTAACTGCTAAATCTTTCATTTGAAAAAATTAGAAATATAAAAAACATAAAAAAAAAAAACAGAGAATCTGATAATTCTTTTGAATATCATTGTCATCAATTTGAAATAATAATTTCATATTTTAAAATCGGTTATAATTACATTCCGCATTTGAAATATCAATTTAAAATTATTATTAAAACCAAAAAAATGTTAAATTATTAAAAATGATTCTGCCAAAAAAAACTAAAGAACAACAATCCCTAGTTCAAATAAAAATCGCAATATATTGGGGTTTATGTACAAATCACTCTGATCCAAATCGTAAAGACGGAAAATATCAAACATATCATTCCACAAACATTTTTTTATAATATATTTTTTTACTTTCTAATAACATGTTCTTCTCCTGATCTTTGATCAATATGTTTGATCCATTTTCTCTTGATGTTGTTATCACTCTTCCCAGAGCTTCTAGCCGCCGCCACGTGAGCGATTTCTAGACCACCGGAGACCGGAAGAGTCACAGTTCTCACAACATTCCGGTCGTTAAACGCTCTTGTCCAGCTGAAACACGAAGTGCTTCTCCGGTAACCGTTTCTGCAGACCACGACAGCTCCACGGCTACCAAACGCAGCGTTTCTTAGAATGTTTGCTGCAAAATCCTTTTGATTCCAATCAATTACTAAGAAATCGATTCCCTGTAGAATCTGCATACATCTCCCTGTTTCATCATCTTTCTCGTTCATGATTATTGTATCTGGCAAGATGGAGCAAGATTGTTGCGTCATGGCTTGAAGGTAGGCGGTTTCTGATCTCGCGTTTGGGAAGATGCAAATGTGTCTTGCTTTAGTGTGTTGACTCGCTACGTTTAAGCCTACGCTTATGGCTACGGTTTCTCCTTCTGACCATGTTTCCACGATTAGAGAGGCGTTCCATCCCGCAGCCATGGCCGCCACTAGCTCTGCCGCACCGGGCGTTCCAAGTTTCTCACACTACACAAAAATTACCTATAAATCATCAACTTTACAAATTGCAAAACCAAATTGAATTGACTTGGTACAATATTGGAGTATCAGTTCTAGGCTCTGTATAACGCTGATCTCGGCCAGAAACTTCGCGGTAATCATAGAGAAATGTTGAAAAGATTGAAAAGAAGCGTGAACATAGCATCAACAATTTTTTGTTTTTATTGAAAAGATTGAACTTTGAGAAACGGTTCGTAACTGGTCGGAAATATGAACCGAAGATATGAATTTTACCGTTCTAACGGTGTCGATGTAAGCCTTAGATGCTGATTCCGGCGACCAAATAAGTTTCATCTTCTTCTTCTTTTGTGTTTTGTTCGTTGGTACATATAAGACAGAGTCTAGCGTAAAACCTCCAAACGATGTTTGCTTTTTATAAAAACACAAGATAGTCAAACATACATAAGAAAAGTATTGCTTCGATATTTTCTTCAGTAAAAACTTGCGCATAATAGTCAAATATTGGCCCTCATCCTTTTGGTTTATTTTCTTTCAGCACAATAATTAATGAAACTTGTCAAGTACGCCCCTAAGTTTTTTGCGTTTTTGTTTTACCCCATATATCCTAAATATAAATCAATTTTAACAATTCTAACTGCTCATAAAAATATTTAGGCTCCAAATAGTTATAGGTAAAAGGAATAAGTTGAAAAAGAGGATAGATGACGAGTGAAAAAAATGAGTTGAATAATGATTCAAAGAAAAAATGAATAAGAGGTATTATTGCATAGAAATGATAAATAGAAACTATTTAGAGGAGGTGAATCAAAAAAAAAATCATATTTAGAGGAATATATATGAATAGAAAAATTTAATATCAAATATATTAATAATAATTTAAAATTACGAAAAATATATTTGATAAAATAATAAGTACGTTAAAATTTTAATTTTTATTTTAAATTTTTATTAAGGATAAAATACATCTTTATTATTTAAAATTAAAGGTTATGTTGATGATGAGAAACATTGATATGAAAAATCATTTTATAAAGAAATTATACACACACAGTCTACCACCTTTGAGACGAAAATGGCATCAATCATTACAAACCATTCAAACATCAACCTTCCAATATTATCGAGACAAATTCTTTTATGGACGTTCTGGCGACTCTGGAAGAGTCGAAACCTTTTAGTCTACCAAAACAAACCAAGTCAACGAACACACGATGCAAGGCTCATAGCCACTGATGCTGAAGAATTTTTGAATGCAGGATGTCTCCCAATCAATAAACCGAAGACTACGAGACAAGAAACATCTGCATGGACAAAGCCGCCCCCAGGCTATATAAAATGTAACTTTCATGCAAGCTTTCGAGTGTGGGTATACAACACAATAGTCCAATGGATCAAGAAGCAAAAGAAGGCCCAAACATCAAGCCCACTATCGAGCCACAGACAAGACAAACAGTGTCGTCGTCCTCAACTCCAAATCATACAACGGAAGAGGCGATGCTCTCCTCCCTCTCTCGTAACAGATTCGAGCCGTTGAACAGTCAAGAAGACTAAGACAGCTGTCCCAAAGGATAAGGATTGAGCTAGGATTCTAGACTGTTCTTTGTATTCTTGAATCTCTATATTAAGCCCTAAATTAGCTTTCTGAAATTAATAAAAACAGAGTTCTTTATTTCCCTTTTTCTTCATTATCTTCATGGTATCAGAGCTTCCAAAGCCCTAACAGGTGCTCTAATAGCGGAAACTCAAAATCTCTATCCTTTTCCTTCTAGCATTCATGTCGCAAGCTCCATAATCATTAAGCTCAATGATAGTAATTACCTTCTCTGGAAAACACAAATAGAGTCACTACTCCGGTCCCAGAAGCTTCTCGGCTTCGTCAATGGACATATTCCTCCTCCTCCATCAACCATCATGACTGGTAATACTCAGAATCTCATCCCTACAATGAATCCAGAGTATGAGAGCTGGGTTTATACAGATGAGCTCATTAAATCATGGATTTTTGGTACCTTGACTGAAGAAGTTCTTGGTTATGTTCACTGCCTCTCTACCTCTCATGAAGTCTGGGTCTCATTAGCTGATAACTTCAATAGAAGCTCCATCTCGCGTGAATTCGAACTCAAAAGACGTCTCTAGTTAATGAACATTCAAGGCAGAGACTTCCCAACGTACTGCATAGAGTTCAGAGCACTTTGTGACCAATTGAGCTCAATCGGTAAGCCCCTTGATGAATCCTTCAAGATCTTCAGCTTCTTAAACGGACTTGGCAGGGAGTATGATCCTATAAGTGGAGTCATATAAAGCTATATGTCTCGCATTCCTTCACCAACATTCAATGAAGCGGTCTCAGATATATCAGCCTTTGCATCTCGCCATCGATCCTACGATGTGGACCACCGGAAATCTCTCAACACACTGTGTTTCAGACTCAACACTACAATAACAACCAAAGGGGTAGAGGTGGTTACTCAAGACCAGGCTTTTCACGAGGCAGAGGAGGATACTCTAGCCGTGGTAGAGGTTTTTCTCAACACCAATCTGCTCAGACAAGCTCTGGAGATCGACCAAAATGTCAGATATGCGGAAGGATCGGCCACACAACCATTCGATGTTACAATCGGTTCGATCAAAACTACCAGAATCCGGAGCTTCCTCAAGCCTTCTCCTCTCTACGAGTCTCTGATGAATCCGGTAAAGAATGGTACCCCGATTCCGGAGCCTCAACACACATCACTTCAACACCAAACAACCTTCAAAATACAACTTCATATGTTGGTGATAATACGATTATGGTTGCAAGATGGCACATTTCTTCCGATAACACACGTTGTAAACACCACTATCTCTTCTCAATCAGGTATAATCCCTCTCCATGATGTGCTTGTTTGCCCAAATATAAAAAAGTCACTGTTATCGGTCTCCAAGTTGTGTGATGACTACCCTTGCGGAGTCTACTTTGATGCTAATAAAGTGTGTGTGATTGATGTACAAGCTCAGAAAGTGGTGCTAAAAGGTCCACGACACAATGATCTAAGGACCAAGATTAAGTTGCTCTCTACTCCAATTGTCAATGTTCTACCTCGGAAGATATTTGTCACCACCGTTTGGGGCACACTAACTCCAGAGTTCTTCAACAGTTGATGGCCAACAAGGATATATCAGTCAATAAGAGCAGATTGTCCACCGTTTGTGAGCCTTGCCAAATGGCGAAGAGCACTCGTTTGCCGTTTTTAGATTCAGAATCTCGTGTTTTATCCCGTGTTCATTGCGTTTCAAACAAAAGTGGAAAATCAGTTCGATAACAAAATAAAAGAGTTTCAAAACGACGGAGGAGGAGAATTCACAAGTCATCTAGTTCAAAAACTCCTAATGGAGAAAGGCATTCATCATCGCATCTCTTGCCCGTACACACCTCAACAAAACGGTGTTTCCGAAAGAAAACATAGACACGTTGTTGAAGTTGGATTAGCGATGATGTTCAACAGCAACACACCCCTTCATTACTGGCTCGAAGCTTTCTTCTCGGCCAACTTCGTCATCAACCTCTTACCATCATCTGTACTAAACAATCTCAGTCCCCATGAGGTACTTTTCAAGGAAAAACCAGATTATAAGTCTCTGCGTGTGTTCGGTTCAGGATGTTATCCGTGCCTTCGGCCTATCACCACTCACAAGCTTGAGCCAAGGTCATTGTTATGTGTCTTCTTAGGCTACAGCTCCCAACACAAAGGGTATCGCTGCCTTTACCCACCAACAAAGAAAGTATACATTAGTCGGCATGTCGTGTTTGATGAAGAAGTATATCCTTTCAAGACTCAATATCGATCCCTGGTTCCTCGATATCAAACCTCCATACTTCAGTCTTGGCAACAAGCTCCACAACCTTCTCCAGGACCCGATCTCACTTTGCCTACAACACAGGTTTTGCGTGCTCTTCCCCCTGCTACAACAGTTTGTGAGCATCCAACTCCGGCTGTTGAAACTGCAATACCTCCTGATGTAGAGCCTGCAGAAGATACAGAACATAATGCCATTCATCAAGAGCAGGCTGTAGAAGAAGATCAAACTCTTCAACAACAGAACGTGCGTCCGATGATCACTCGTGCTAAAGCCGGTATTCACAAACCAAACACAAGGTACATTCTTCTCACCTCGCTGTTTCACACAGAGGATCCAAAGACAATCGTAACAGCTCTCAAACACCTGGGCTGGAATCAAGCTGTCCAAGATGAAATGAGCAGAATATACATGCTGAACACATAGACTTTAGTTCCTCCTACTACCGATATGAACATATTGGGATGCAGGTGGTTGTTCAAAACAAAACTAAAGGCAGATGGTACGGTCGATAAGTTAAAAACGAGGCTCGTAGTCAAAGGGTTTGATCAAGAAGAAGGGTTGGACTACCTTGAAACCTTTAGTCCGATAGTACGAACAGCCACCATTCAAATGGTTCTCGATATCGCGATAGCAAAAGGGTGGATAACTAAGCAGCTCGACGTCTCCAATGCCTTCTTATACGGCGAGTTGCAAGAACCAGTCTTTATGACGCAACCCCCTGGGTTTATTGATCCAAACAAACCATCATATGTGTGTCGTCTAACGAAGGCGCTATACAGGCTTAAACAAGCTCCTAGAGCATGGTTCAACACATTCAGCCTCTTCCTCATTGATTTTGGATTCACGTGTAGCCGAGCTGACCCTTCTCTGTTCACCTATCATCACAAAGGAAAAACCTTGGTACTCCTCCTCTATGTTGACGATATGTTACTAACGGGAAGTGACTCTTGTCTGCTCAATAATCTGCTCAAAGCTCTCAACACCAGATTTTCAATGAAGGATCTTGGAGAACCTCACTACTTCTTGGGAATTGAAATCTCAAAACACAATGAGGGTCTACTTCTTCATCAATCTGGTTATGTGAAAGACATATTACATCAAGCTTCTATGTCCAACTGCAACTCAATGCCAACGCCTCTCCCTCAGAATCTGGAAACTCAAGAATCAGAATTGTTTCCGGAACCAACCTACTTTCGAAGTCTAGCCGGAAAACTTCAATACCTCACGATCACACGCACGGATATCCAATATGCTGTGAACTTTGTCTGTCAGCGAATGCACGCCCCGACCATGACAGATTTTGCTCATCTCAAGCACATTCTTCGTTACATCAAAGGAACCTTATACATGGGACTTCACTTACGAAAACACGCAGACATGACTCTCTCGGCTTTCAGCGACTCAGACTGGGCAGGTTGCAAAGACACTCGACGCTCCACCACAGGATTATGCACCCTGCTCGGACCTAATCTCTTGTCCTGGTCCGCAAGGAGGCAGCAAACGATCTCGCGATCTTCTACCGAAGTTGAATACCGAGCACTCACGGAAGCTGCCCAAGAAATTACGTGGAACAAACTGCTTTTACGAGACCTGGGAATACAACAATTTCAACCAACCTTGCTTCAATGCGATAATCTCTCAGCCGTCTACCTTAGTGTCAATCCTGCGCTTCACAAGAGATCGAAGCACTTCGACACAGACTTTCACTATATAAGAGAACAAGTGGGACTTGGGTTGATCAAAACTAAGCACATTCCAACTACAGAACAGCTCGCCGACATCTTCACAAAACCTCTCCCACGAAGACAGTTTATCGACCTTCGCAACAAGCTTGGTGTTATCGCCATTACCACTCCAAGCTTGAGGGGGGATGTGGGTATACAACACAATAGTCCAATGGATCAAGAAGCAAAAGAAGGCCCAAACATCAAGCCCACTATCGAGCCACAGACAAGACAAACAGTGTCGTCTTCCTCAACTCCAAATCGTACAACGGAAGAGGCGATGCTCTCCTCCCTCTCTCGTAACAGATTCGAGCCGTTGAACAGTCAAGAAGACCAAGACAGCTGTCTCAAAGGATAAGGATTGAGCTAGGATTCTAGATTGTTCTTTGTATTCTTGAATCTCTATATTAAGCCCTAAAGAGACTCCATTGTAAATCAGCTTTCTGAAATTAATAAAAACAAAGTTCTTTATTTCCCTTTTTCATCATTATCTTCATCGAGAGCATCACCAATCACTAATCGGATGGGTATGCAGAGATTCCAATGAAACTTATTTAGGATCAGGCCACGCAAAGAGATATGTATGTGAAGATGTGATTGAAGCTGAGCTTCAAGTCTTACTTATTTTCATCCAACAAATGTGAATTTAAGGCCATAATCGAGTCATATTTGAGGGAGACAGTAAAATACGAGGTTGAATGCGAAGGTGCAACTATATCGTGGGTTCATCGTGAATCGAACTAAGTGACGGATTGTTTATCAAAATCTGAATTCCGAAACAACTCATCCTTTGAATTCTTCTATTTTGTACCCAATAACATCATTAATCTCTTATTTGGAGATTATTATTAATTAATAGAAGAAAGTTTGGAAATCATCTGTTGATTAAATTTAGTAATAAATAAAATGTTTTTGAATTGTTCAAACTAGTTTATTTAGATATGGGGGAAAAAATCAGATGACAAAAAAAGATTCAGGGAAAAAATCAATTAAAAATCTAAGTTGTTAATCTATACTAATAAGAGTATACTATTTCAAATTTTAGAATACTTTGTTAAGTTTAGAAATATCACCAGATTAAAGAAACACGTCACTTGTCTTTTTCAACGATTTCAAGGCAATCTTTTTTTCTTTAAAGTTTTAGGCCGGTTTTGGGCCGCCGGCAATTGTCGGTGGCTCTGATTTCGTTTTCATTATCTGTATTTAATTATATTTGTTTATACAGTTAAAGATTTGTTGCATGATGTGTTGTCAATCATCGGTTTCGTGGGCTACAAAACGACGTGAATGTCTTGGGTACCATCTCACAATTCTCAGTGCACTTGGACAGCGAGCGATCTCTGCGGCGAGGGCTATAAGAATTCGGTTGAGAAGTGTCACAGGTTGGTTGGGTTGGTGTACCGAAGTATCTGCCTCCTCTTTGGAGTGTTTTTATCCGGCAATGACTAGCCGCCATGACCGGAAAGATTCTGGAGAAGTTGTGATGTTCCCATTTAACGCCCGCGACCCAATCCGTGTTGATAGTAGTGGCTTTGTCTCGGAGTATCATCGGATCGCGTTGGTGCAAATTTGATGGTTGCAATGGTAATCGTAATTGTCTTAAACCAAAGGTGGATGATGATGCAATAGACGAACCATTGGTGATGTTAGATGATAAATCATATCCTAAGAAATGGATATGTACGTATCCAAAGACGAGAATTACTAAATCAAAAAAGGATTATAGTATATACCGTTTTTGTTACTGTTTGGAAAGGAGGTCACCATGGAAGATACGATGGGTAGGAGACAGATTTATGTCAAAAAAGATTATTTTATGGATTTAAGATGGCATTAATGATACACAGAGTCACAGTGGGAAATATGAAAGTCTACATTTTTACCAATGACGCGGATACTGATTAATAGCTACCTTGTCAACTTTTCAAAACATTTAACGGGTGTAATGGCTTTTCACTATACGATTTCGAAAAAGAAAACAATGCCACGATGGTATAAATATCGTACCAGAGTGAAGAAAATTGAAAAAAATGCAAAACGGACTACTTTTTCTGTTAGCCTGTAAGACTTATCTCGAAAGAAAAGGGTGTAAAGATTCACTTTTTCAAATATCTCGTCTTTAGTATATGGTGCATAGCTATTATATTAAAACAAAATTTTATTTTTTATCTACTTAAAAACGTTATCACTTAAATTTAGACCTATTCATAACTCATTAGAAATTATTATAATATTCATTATTATTTAATTAACAATACAATATAACTCACCCATAATAAAATTTTCAGCTTATATAATTAAGTTATATAAAATTATTTTATTATTATTAATTAGTTTATACATTAAACATGCATCAATATTTATATAGTTTACGAGCATACATGTATTGATAAATATATAATAGTGTTCAATACAAAACTATAAATTAAATCATATATTAGTTTTATAATAATTCAATTTTGATATATTTATATTATAGTATATATGAAAACTATATTATTTTAGTGTAAATATACATGTGTAACTAGACTTGAGCGTTCACGGTTTCATTTGGGTTCACATCAGGTTCGGTTCGGATGTGGATCCCGTACTTCAACTTTATTTTACCTAACACAAAATTTAATAACAATTAATAAAAAATAAAATGTATAAAATAAATCACTATATATTAATAATGTAGTAAAAGACAATTTAAAATATTTATAATAATATTAAAATTATAAATTTATAAAATGAAAATATGCCCGCACGGATGTGCAAGTTAAACTCTAATATCTACTTATATAACAACTTGTTTTTTTTGGTCACGAAAACGTATTTTATTAAACTTCACGAATTGAAGCATCCTGGGCACAAAGAGTCCGGTGCGCGAGCGAATCTGTTAAAGAATTCGCAGTTTTTGGAACGAAAGAAACGGAAAAGGATGAAAAAGATGGTATGATTCTCCGAATATCGGAGAGGAGACCAAGAATCTCCACATGGAAACTGATAAATTGTATTCTCATGTTTTTATATTGACTTTGTAATACTGCTTGTACTTCCGTAATTTAATAAAGAATTATTTAGACGTTAAGAAAAAGAGAAATATCACTAAATCTTAGTAAAAGTTTTTTTTTGTTAAAATCTTAATAAAAGTTATGAAAGAACAAAAATTGAAAAAAAGATGTTACACTCCCTCCTCATTCCTCTCCTCCCCAATAGAGTAATAAATTTCAGCAAAAAAAACTGCATTTTTTTAGCTATTATCTGGATCGTGCAACTTTTTTCATAAATGCATTAGATATGTAAATGGTGTAATTTATGCTGAAAAGGGAGGAATCATTAGTTACTCTCGAATTTTTTTCTCTATAAGATCATCCACATGCACCTTTGGTGGTGAATATTACAAAAAAATTTCCTGTATGCAAATGTGATTCCATTATCTTTTTACTATTTAAAATACTGAAGTAAAAGAAATTATGTTATCATTTGACATACTTGTCAAATTTTTGTTTTGTATGTTTTAACTAGGAATCGAAAGTTAAATCCATATAAATTTGTAACGCTCGTTCCTTTCTTTATAGGGTATGTACGATACGCCACTACACTAACTTGCAAACCACATAACCACAAAAACAAGTTACAAGGACCAAATTTATTCGACTTATCCAACTCAAACAATCTCAACATCAATCATCTCATATCAAATCATATTTAATCTCGAAAATACGAATCGAATACTAAAAAATCTTAACAAGAAAAAACCGAAATAAATTTCCGTTGATCTTAAATGAACACCAATCCAGCCTTCGTCTCCATCCACTACAAGAAAACACGCGAATTTGCAAAGAAAAATTGCAAGAAAAAAATTTCCTCGCAAAATTGTGACTAAATTACGACCTAGTTGCTATAGAAAATTTATGGGTCGCAATTTCGTCTTGTTTTTTTGCGAAAAATACTTTCGTAGCAATTTCCTCATAAAATTGCGAGGAAATTGCTAGAAATCCTTTGTCGTCACAAAATTGCGAGGAAACTGCTACCACTTAATGAAAGATGGTGTTTTCCTCGCAGTTTCCTAGCAATTCTTGCAAGGAATTAGCGAGTGTAACGGAAAATTTGGGGAAAAAACCAGTCCTAGCAATTTCGTCGCAAAATTGCGACGAAATTGCTAGGAACCGACTGAAGTCGCAATTTTGCGACGAAATTGCTACCACTTAGCGAAAGAAAGTGTTTTCGTCGCAATTTCCTAGCAATATTTGCGAGGAATTAGCGAGCGTACCAAAAAATTTGGTTAAAATGATTTTCTGGTGTGAAAAACATTTGCTAGGGCAATGTTGGTCGCAAATCACTCGCAAAATTTTCCTATATATACAACTCCTCACTCTCCCTTTTCATTTACAACATCTTCAAACCCAAAAAAGTAAAAAAAAAATCGAGAAAAAATGTCGAGTTGGGAGCCTGACATTTTCGTCGTACGAGGATGGATGTATAGGCACAGAAATCCTATTGTCGATGAAGTAACAAAAGAGTACCGGGACAGTTTGCGCAGATTCTTCTATCAAGTGACAAACAACTCCCTTGTGCAAGAGCACGGTAAAATCTTCTGCCCTTGTGTGAAATGTCAGAACGAAAAGTATATCTCAATTGATAACGTGAAGAAACATTTATATAATAGAGGGTTTACCCCAAATTACTATCTACGGGTTTCTCATGGGGAAAGTTGTAATGTTGAAGAAGGTAGTAGCTCTAGTCGTGGGAACCTAAATAGAGGAAGAACTAGTGGTCATACGCAGCATGAAACACAAAATAGATTTCATGATATGGTTACAGATGCATTTCAGAATACATCATATGCATGTCAAGAAAATGCAACATTTGCTGATGTTTCAAATTATGATGAATCGAACGTAGATGCCAAAAAAAATTATGATATGTTAGACGCTGCTAATCAACCTATCTACGATGNATATCAACCTACAACTGGACGTACTCGCGTACCATTTCAGCGGATGTGGTACTTTCCAATCACCGACAGGCTGAAGTGACTATATCTTTTAGAAAATACCGCGACAGCGATGAGATGGCATACAGAACATAGAACTGGGAATGGAGAGATTACACATCTGTCAGACGCGAAATCATGAAAACACTTTCAGTTGGTATACCCTGATTTTGCTAACGAGTCCCGAAATGTGTATCTTTGTTTGTGTACAGATGGGTTCAGTCCTTTCGGAATGTCAGGTAGAAACTACTCCTTGTGGCATGTCATTTTGACCCCTTACAATCTCTCACCCGAGATGTGAATGCAGAGGAAATTTCTGTTCATAAGCATTTTAGTGCCCGGACCTAAGCACCCGAAGAAATCTTTAGACATTTTCCTCCAACCTCTCATCCAAGAGCTACAGCAGTTGTGGTATGCAGGTGTTCGTACGTTCGACCAATCACAACAAATGAACTTTAAGATGCGGGCGACACTTATGTGGACCATCAGCGACTTTCCCGCATA